>JAQZBX010003853.1:0-63187 GCA_029593785.1 Cabassous unicinctus
CTCAGTGAGACCCATTTTGGACATCTCATCTCCAGAAGAGTAAGATTATAAGTTTGTGTTATTTTAAGCCATTAAATTTGTGGTAATTAGTTACAGTACCAATAGGTCACAAATACACCTACTGAAAACATCTTTTATCCTTACCTACCTCAGGAGGTATAGTCTAGTGATCGAGAGCATGGGCTTGAGTCAGGCTCCTGGTTCTATTATTTACTATCTATGTGGACTTAGCCAGTTAATTAAATCCCACTTTATTTATTTATTTATTTATTTATTCCTACCCTTTGTGAAGATTTTGGTATGACACATGTGAAACACTTAGCCCAATGTCTGGTAGAGAGGAGGTCTTCAATAAATGTTCAATAAACGCAAGAGTTAGAGAGTAACTCGTAAGTAGCCATTATCCATCCTGCCATGCATTCAAAAATAGGGTTCAATTTATTAAAATTCCATTTTTACCCATCCTTTCAGGGGCTCAACTAATCTGTAGGTGGGGTATGTTTTCAAACTGTTGCTTCAGAGCATCTTCTTCCCTCTTTCCTCTAATTATGAAAAGAGAACATTTTTAACTTTTGAATCAAAAGAAAAATTACAAAATTACAAGTTATTTCAGAGAAGCTGTATCCTGCCTATATTATTCTCCATATATTAGCCTCTTTATGAATGGCCTCTTTATGAATGGCGTATGACAGCGATTTCACTTACAAAATCCCTTATTTAAAAACAAAAATGTTTAATAGATCAGAATAGTCCGAATACAATTTAAATGAAACCTTAATTTCTGTATCATTTAGGACTCTTTCACCTTCAAGTAAAAGAAAGCCTACCGCAAACTGTATGGAAATTTATTATCTCACAATAACAGAAGGTCCACAGGCAAGGTGGCTTTCAGGGTTTGAACTAGTGGCTCAACAATGTCCTCAAGGATCCAGGAACTTTCTCTCTGCTCTAAGTCCTTAGCAAGGTGGTGTCACCCCCAGGCTGGTGGCATGATGGCTGCTGCAGACCTCTCTTCAAATCCCCCAAAGGTCAGAATAAGGTCACAAATATATTCCTGAGCTAATTGCTGGCAAGGACAATGAGATTACACTGTAGATAGGGGTGGAGTAAGCTTTCTTGTGGCACCTGGCTGCCTTGGGGAGGATGTATATGAAATAATTTGGGGATCTGTTAGAGAGTAAGAAAGAAGGAATGAATACTGAGTAGGAAACAGGGATCATTATTGTTTTAACCATTTTTGAAACTGAATGCCTCTAAAAACTGCTTCAAGTTTTTCTCGGAATATCATCCACATGTCAAAAAAGAAATATTTCTACTTAGCCACTTACAAATTGCTAAGCATACAACTTCTGAAATCAAATTTTAAGTCTTCAAAAATTTTAATTAAAAAAAAAGACAGTCGCATTTTCCAAAAATTTAAACAAATTCTTTAGGTTGAGATATCCTATGGAAATTTTTATGTGAAAATACAATTTTAAAATATCTAGATGTCCACTGAGGCAATATCTAATTACTGTAGTTGGTTATCAGTGCTATGGAAGAAAATAAAGCAGAGAGGACAAGTTTTAGAGAGAGGGACTAAAATAGAAGTTGCTATTTTATCAAGGGTAGCCAGGCAAGGTTAAGTAAGGTGACACTGGACAAAGGCCTGAAGGAAGTGAGAGAGCGAGCCATGCAGATATCTAAAGGCGGAGTGTTCTAGGTACAGGGATTCTCCACGTGTGAAAGTCTGAAGGAGGAAACACAGTGGATGTGTTTGAGAGACAGCAAAAAAGCCAATACCTCTGTATCACATTCAGAAAAGGGGAGGTGCCAATCACATTTTAACAGATTAGTTTTCTACACAGAATGAGATGGGAGCCACTGAAGGGTTTTAAACACAGAAGTGATATACGACTTATAATTTAACCTTAGATTGGAGAGGAAGAAAGGACATAGCATAGAGAGTTGGGAAAAACTTCTCCCATATGGACCCTCCCCTTTGTCGATCATCCATGATTTAGCCCATTCCACCATCATCTCTGTCAGGTTATAACAAAGTTCTTCCAACTCCAGGCCACAATTCTTTTCCAACTCTAGTTAGTCTTTCATGTGACACCAGCACCTTATGACACCTTATCATATTCCAAATCTCTCCTGCTAACAAACTATTAGCTCCAGATTTTCTGTTTCATAAAATTCTAACCCTCTTCCAGATTGGAAGACTGTTCCAGTCTACCTTCTGGCCTCATTACCCATCTCTCTTTCTATGAGCCCAACACTCCAGGCAACCCTGAATCTCTTACCGGCCTCTGAGTGTGCCAGGCCTTTTCATGATTCCCTGCCTTGAGTACACCATTCCTTCCATCTAGAATGCCTTTCTCCCTTTCTGACAAACTCCTTCTTTAAAACTCAGCTCAAATATTGCCTCCTCAATGAAGCCCTCTTTTTCTTCCTTAGACTTGTTTCCATTCTTTGTGCTCCCAGAGAACTGTAATTATCTCTCTTTGTTGTATTTTACATATTGTTTTTGGATCTTCCCAATCTAGAGCTACTCTCCCTCCTTGGGCTCTATCTTACTATATTTTTAGAACTTGGATTGCCATAAGATGGAAATTTCAAGACACCAAGAGAAAGAAACTCATCAGTGCTTCTTCTGAGAACCTTTTATTCCCTATTAAATTAAGCTTTGCTCTGGGCCCTCCACTTGAAGGTGGAACATGTCAATTGTTTGAACATCCTTGAGACAATGCTTATTCTTGTTGAGGGAAATCAAAGAGGTATCCCTCCTACTTATAGCTGAGCTTCTGCAGGGAATTTTTGAACCATCCATTTTGGTACCTAAATGGGCAGGTGGGCCAAGTTTCTTCTTTTCATGTTTTCAAGATGGAGAGCCTAGAGGTTCCCACTTCTTGATGAAAGTTACTCAAAGCCTCCTTGTGACTTAACCCCCTGCATCCTTGATGGGCAAAAGTCTTTGCTAGACATTCTTATTAGACCTTGAATAAAGGGTCAAGCCTTTCCCTAAATAAATGAATGGAGCCAACCTAGGCAGGAGGCTCCCTGTATAAAACTGTGGAATTTGCACGTCATTCAATCTTCCTTAGCTCAAACATACAAATTTCTTTACAGAAAGGAATGCAATGACCATCTGGAATACCTTGTTCAGGAGCAACAGTCATACGTTTCTTCATATTTTCAATTGTTACATAGAAGGGTGTCTTAGTTTCCAGGCTGCTAAAACAAATACAATACATTCAGTTGGCTTAAACAACAAGAATTTATTGACTCATGGTTTGAGGTTAAGGAGAAGTCCAAAATCTAGGCATCAGCAAGGCTATGCTTTCTCCCTGAAGACTGCATTCTGGGGCAGGTTGCTGGTGAGGTCCTTGGCTTTTCAATCACATGACAATGCACATAGTGATGTCCTCTCCTTTCTCTTCCAGGTTCCATTAACTTCCAGCTTCTCCCTGTGGCCTTTTCCCCTGTGACCTTCTCTATAACCCTCTGGTAATAGGAATAAAGGTTCCTGATTCAGTTGGCCACACCTTAACTAAAAATATCCTCAAAAGGTCCATTTTGCAATGGGTTCATACCCACTAGAATGGATTAAGATTAAAAACATGTTTTTCTGGGGTACATAATTTAACCTACCATAAAGGGTAATCATAAGCTCACACATTATTGATGGGAGTGCAAAATGGTATGACCTCTATAGAAGGAAATTTTGCAATACTGCCAAAATTACAAAGATATTTTCACTTTAACCCAGCAATCCCGTGACTGGGAATTTATCCTACAGATAGCCCTGCACACGTATAAAATAACATATGCACAATAAGATATGCAATTGCTTGTGTCTGCAAAAAAAAAAAACACCAAAAGGATACACATGGAATTAATGAAGATAATTACCTACTGGGGGCTGAATTTGGGGTGAGATGGTTGAAGATATAAGTAAAAGCAAAATTTCTCAATGTAAGCCTTTTTATATTGTTTTCATTTGGAACCATGTGATTCTATTACTTATACAAAATAATATACAAAGGGCACAAGATAATAAGACAAGTGGGGTCCTTGAAAATAAAGGGATTATATCTTAATCATCTTTGTGTCCTAAGCATCTGGCACCATGCTTGCCCTAAAAAAGGATACTTAAATATTCATTAAAAGAATTTAATTCCATTCAAGCCATTGGGTTTCACACTATTAAGTACCTACAACTACACATTTACAGGTATTTGGATAGTTAGAAAATAAATGCAAAGTTTGACATGTAGCTTCTGACCTTATGCAGGTTACAGTCAGATAGGGAAACAAACACATAAAACAGTTAAATAGCAAGCCCCTTCTTTGGGTGATTTGATGATAAAAAATAAAATTTTACATTATAGATATTTAGGAAAACGAAAGTGAGCTAAACTTAGCTGTGAGCCAATTTATCAATTGCTCCTTTCTTTGAACATGCAAATTTGCTCTCTGTTAATTTACAAAGACATCTGATTTTGATTAGTCGGTTTACTATTTTAGTTAATGAATTGAAGCATGGAATTAAAATAGTGCCATCACAACAAACTCCAACAGAAAAGAAAAAACAAATGACCTGACACTGGTTCATTGGAAATTAAGTATCATCCCTTTTAGAAAAAAGTCATTCACCTCTGAAGGTTTGCTGCCCCCAAGAGGCTAATGGAAAAACTCCAAAATCAAAACAATAACATTTAATTTCAAGGGCCAAGCAAATGAGATATAAGATGGAGCCTTGTTTTATAAAGGACTGAGACCCAACCCCACTAATTCTGGGAAAGAAAGGGAAGAAAACATCATTTGTAGCTCCTGACAATGGAGATGGATTTGTAGCAAAGGAAAGATAAGATGCTCTTATTCATTTGCATCCAATGACTACCTGGGCAACTTTTTTGGAAGACTTATTAACTTGTAAGTTTTTATATTTTTGTTACTTCTACTGCCATTTTCTCAGCAGATGTTAGTGGTTTAAAACCATTAAACACACCTAAAGGACTCTGTGCTTATTTCAGTTATTTGGGAGAAGCTGTGAGATTTTGTTCTATTCTGCAGTAGGCCAAAGAATAGAAAGCCCCATCAGAATCAAATGTTAAAATGCAGCGGAGGGAGCAGATGAAGCTCACGTGTTCGAGCACCTGCTTCCCACATATGAGGTCCTGGGTTCAAACCCCATATATCCTAAAAAATAAAAAAAATAAAAAAAAAAGCAGTAGAAATTAAAGCCTTTAGATAAAACCTCTGCACCCAGAGAACTCTTCTAGAGTAACAGTGTAAAAGAAGAGAGTCTGGGACCCAGAAGTGTCCAAATAAGGGTCTAATCAAGCAATAGCCCACAAAGTTCCACTCTGGAGTATTTTATTTCCCAAACCTTTGGAATTTCTTTCATGACTTTTAAGCCACTACCTTACCAGATATCATGCCAAAGCCAAAGAGAATTCAGTTGGTTTCTGGTAAATAATTGGGAATTCAAGTTCCCAAATTCTGCCACCCTACCTGGGAAAGAAATATTCAAAGTAAATCAAGTTGGAATACATAAAAAAATATTTATCTGTGGCAGGAAATATTGTTATACAGGTATACTGTAGGTTCAATAAACTTAGGGGAGCGTTTGTTTCTCAAAAAAGAAAGTTATTCAAATTTCAAATTACTAACCTACAACAATTTTCTGGATAAGCAGGATAGCCCGGTAGAAAGACTCAGGACATTAGAGTTCAAGAGACTGCTAATTTTAACCATGACTCTGCCACGTATTAGCTGTCACTTAACTCCTCTGAACTTCACCTTCCTGGTCTATAAAATATAGATGATATCTACCTTGTAGCGTTGTTGAAAGATGTAGAGCAGAGATTAAGTACACATAAATATTATGTACTTAATAAATGGTAGCTACAATCATGACTAACCTGTACTATGTTATATAATATAGGACCAAATCTAACTGATATACCAAAATATGTAGTACAGACACCGAAGGCTACAGGCTATTAAGAAAGGAGATCAAGGTTGGCAGGAAATTTGATTAGACTTTATGAATAAATGAGATAAAAGCTATATTTTTTTTGGAAAAAAAAATCTCATTACTGTCTTGAAATATTTACAGAGATCAAAGATATAAAATGTATATCTTCAGGCTTGTTGAAATATTAGAGTATTATGAAAGACTTCGTAACTATATCAAGAAAATCACTGTAATCATGAGATATCATCTATATATAGCCATGATGGTGACTGGCCTATATAATTCTGAAAATAGTGCTCTGTTTTAAAGAGGCATATAAATATGTATAAGAATCTATCCCTATTCAATTAAAGGCCATGTCTACTAAACCTTGGGACATTGCTTCATTTGCATATACCCTCTTAAAACATTGAGCAGTTTCTTTTGCATAAGTGTCTAAATAATAACAAACTACCATCTGTGTAGGATTCAGAAACTTCTAGCATTCAACTGGAATTTCTCATATTCAATTAGGATAGTATGTGTGAACACAGGTGGACATTAAAGGTATTTAGGGAAAGGTAAGGGATTCAATATGGCCAGAATCTAAGGTGTAGAATTTGGGAGTGGGGTGGCAGGCCAGGCAGAAAGAACCAGAAGTAAATCATAATTAGGTGAAAGCCATTTGTAAAAACATTCCCGAGTTTCATGGATATGAATCTCTAAACATTAATCCAACTGCATTTGATTATGTTGGTAAAGATTATCACTAATACCCAATGCATCTGCTGGTCCCTCTTTCTCCCCAGAATGTCCCTGCATCTACAATTTCCCTTGTGGTATCTCCTCATTGACAAACTCATCTCCAGGATTGCTACTTATTGACTTGTCTTCCTGGAGACACTTCTGATGTCCCTGAGCCCTTTATCAAAATGTGTTTGTCTGTGTCTCATTTTCTTAGGCATCTATACTCTGATAATACTTGTAAGCGGGGTTATTAAATATTTGAGGGGAGATTTTGTTCATGAGAGGATTACTAAACCTACTTGTGTTTTAAATAGCATGAAATTTATAAAGGTTTAAATTTTAAACTTTTTATTATATAGCCTTTATCATTTTAATGACAAATCTTATTAAATTTATATATCAAACTACTAATTTCTGTGCAAAAATAAAAACAAAACTATCACTGATTCTTTAACTGCTATTAAATCAATTTGTTAATACAATTCATTAATCTTTCTTAAATAATCACTACTACTATTATACCTAATAAACGTCTTAGGGAATTTCAAACTACAGTTACACATGTAAAAATCTGATTCTCTCAAATATTTTAAAAGACAGACCTGTAAATCTAACAAGGAAGATTTTCTGAGGCCCTTAAGAAACTTCTGTATCTTTAGGAAATTAGACATGAATGATTAATAAATCAGAGTCTCTTAACTTAGTAATTCTCAAACATTTTGGTCTCAGGATCCTTTTGAGTCTAAAAAAGTATTAAGAATTCCAAGGAGCATTTGTTTATGTGTATTATAGCAATTGACATGTGCTATATTAAAATTAAAATGGATAAATTTGTAAATATTTATTTATTTATAGATATTAACATAAAAATAGGAAAAATAGCTGTATTTTCCAAAATAATAAAATATGAGTAACAAGAGTAGCATTGTTTTATACTTTTGCAAATATCTTTATGTTTGGCTTAAGAGAAGGCAGCTGTATTCTCAAATCAGCTTCTGCATTCAATCTATTGTAATGGGTTGTTTTGGTTAAAGTATATGAAGAACATCCAGCTTCACAAAAATAAGTCATTGGAAAATAGAGGAGTATTTTAAATAGTCTTTTCAAATAACTGTGGATATTCTTTTTTGGTACCACACCAAAATTCAACAAGTGGTAGTTTCTTAAAGGTTAGTTGCAATGTGGAATCTGAAATAATATTAATGATATTTGTACTCTGTAACATTAAATTCCATTGGTCTATCTTTTAATTTGAATAGATGTTTTTACTCATTTTGTAACATCATGCATTGGTCACGTGGAAAATATTGGTTCACCAAGATATGTAAACCTTCACATGTCAACACATTTCATTTTGCAGTATCAAAAAATCATATTTGTTAATATCACCACCAATTTCATCAGGAAAAGTCTGATGGGAAGACTTTTGGGAAGCTGTCAAGCTCATGGTGACAAATAGAAGCTTTCCAAGGCTCTAATTTTCTCTTGAAAGCTCAAATTTTATGATTGGCAACAAACTGTCAGCTGTTTTCCTTAAAGTCACAGGCTTATAACAGGCAAATAACATGTAAAACAGGGCATATGGCATCTTTGTATTATTATGTAAATAGTTTTAAGCTCAGAAACCCCCTGGCAGGGCTTCAGAGGCCCTTAACAATCATACCTGGAAGATCACCATCTTAACTATTTTAAACATCTTAAAAACAGAGAAAGCATAGGCAAAGAGCAGAATGATTAAAAAACTTACTGCTGTACTTGTGTGGATCCAACTTACAAAGAAGTATAAATTCATTTCTTTATTTTCTCTAATCCGACATGAAAACTTTCTCAAGTTTACAATTTAATTCCTCAACTAAAGGAAACAGAATTACCTATCCTGGGCAACTGGGTTTATAATACCTGGACACCTCTCTTGAGTGCTGGGAGTGGTGTCACAGACAAGTCTTCAAGCATCAGCCCCTTCAGAAACAGATATACCACAGTCAAAAGGGCACAGTCAGGAATACTGGAAACCAGAGAAAATAGCTATGATAGAAGAATGACAACCAATTAGAGCTGCAGACTTTGGTAGAGAGATGAAGCCAACTCACAGCAATCCAGAAAGGGTGGAGCCATAGAAAATATCCCAGACTTACTCCCCTATCTCCATCCCATCTATGCCAGGGCTTTCCATTGACCTAAAGCTAGAAAGAAAAGGAGACCATGAATGATAAAAGTCAATTTCCTGGTGCACAGAGAAGAGTGAAGAAGGATAGAAAGTGGATTTAGAGGAGCAAATGGAAAATATACTGTATACACTGATCCCTCAATTTAAAAGCAATCTTTCTTTTCTGTATCCCTCTATTCCCTAGGCCCCAAAAATGACTATGAGGGCCCACTCTGGTTTGCATAATGAGTTAATTTGAACAAGCAGTGTGAGCAACCCCTTCTTCCAGCAAAAGAGCTATTTCCAAGCTCATCTTCCTACAGTCTGGCAACTTCAATCCTCCAAGTCCTCCAAAGTCACCAAATTCTGAGCAGCTTGCTTCCTCAGAGAACCCCTGCAACCACTTGGCATCAAATCCAGACTGCTTGGCTCCCAAACGGACACAGTGTTCTCCACTGACAAGGTTGTTTTCGCTCTTAGTCCATGAGATACCCATTGTGGTAGGGTCTCTCCACTGAAACTCAAACCACATGTATGTCCAGCAGACTCTGCTATATCTCTCTCTTGGGATAATAGGAGGGTGGGGGACCTATGCCTTCTCTTCTTGGTGACTCTATTTTGTTTTTCCTTTCTCCAATAAAGCCTACGTGATATGATGTGTGTGTGTGACAGATGTTGAAAGAAAATTTTAAAATTAATTCCTATAATTTTCAACTATGTATTTAAAATTTTTAAGATACACTTGTATGCCATAATTGACTTGAAAATAAATCCAGTTCAATTTAGTAAAACTCTTTTTACCATCTATTATGTGCCATGCCTTTTGGTAAAAGCAATAGAAACAAAAAATAGGGCTTAGGATTTAATAAAAATAAAATTAGGATCATTCAAATACAAATAACCTTTTTAAAAAAAGAATCCATTTCCTGCTTTTTGACTAGATTAAATTAACCTTGTCTTAGTTTTCTGTGCTGCTATGACAAATACCGCACAATAGGTTGGCTTAAACAATGGGAGTTTGTGCTCACAGTTTCAGAAGCTGAAAGACTTGCTTCATGCTGGGGTGGAAGCATTCTGTTTGGCTGGAAATCTTTGAGTTCCTTGGCTTTCCCATTACATGGTGATGTCCTTTTCTTTTTCTTCTGGGTTCCGCTGACTTCTAGCTTCCAGCTCCTCCCTGTGGTTTTCTCTTTGCTAAAAATGGTCCCCGCATCTCAGCTCTAATAAGTATAACCATTTACCCTGGTATTGAGGGAACACAGCTGCCCAATGGGAAAAATTATAATGTCCCAACATCTGGTAGAAACATCAAATATGCATGAAATCACCTACCCAAATTATGAAATATAGATCACCGTTCTTTGTCAGTATAAAAATTATAAATTTTCTCATGATAGCAAACAAAAACAAAGGACTAGCAGTGTTCTCTTGGTGAGAGACTTCCACTATCAAAATATCTATTATCCAACATTTATATTATTTTAGCTGCCATTTACCCCTACTATGTCACCAGTTACTGGTTCATGTACACTCTTCTTCTTGTACAGTGCAAGCTCTCATACAGTACTAAACCCCAGCATTGCTATTGCAGATACCAACTATGAGAAATTCTCATTTGGCACTAAAACATTAAAAAGTGCCCTGTTAATGCTCCCTGTCCTGGTTTGAGTCTTTTGTGGACCTCAGAAAATTATGTTCTTAAGTTAACCCATTCCTGTGCATGTGAACCTATTGTACGTGGGGCCTTTTGGTTAGTGAGAAAAGGGAACTTTTAATTAGATTGCTTTTGATTAGATCACTTCAGTTAAGGGCCTTTGATTAGATTGCAGGACCCAGGGTGGGTCCTAATCCTTTTACTGGAGTCTTACATAAACAGAACACAGAGAAAGAGAGCAGCCATTTTACCCTGCCATGTGAGACAGGGCTCCAGGGTGGCCTACAGCCACAGAAATCCGGAGAGGCTGAGAGAGAGGCCAGAGGCTAGAATCAGGGGAGCAGCCCGGAGCTGAAACAACGAGGCCCCCAAGAGGCTAGGCCCACGGAGCAGCTGGAAGCTGAAAGAGACAGGCCTGGAGGAGAAGAGAGACTATTGGGATACCATTATGCCCTGTCATGTGCTTGATCACCCACTGCTGAGCTGCAAGAGATAGCATCTTTAGATGATGCCACCATGTGCCTGATTATCCTCAGCTGCAATTAGGTGAGACAGCATCTCTGATGATGCCTTGATTTGGACATTTTCAGAGCCTCAGAACTGTGAGTATTTTATTTTTATTTTATCTTACTTTATTTTTTTGGCAGTATGGGGGATTGAACCTGGGACCTCTGACATGCAAAGCGGGTGCTCAACCACTGAGCCACACCTGCTCCCAGAACGGTAAGCTTTTACCCTAATAAATTCTTATAAAAGCCAACCAATTTCTGGTATCTTTCATTGGCAGCCTTTAGCAAACTAAAACACTCCTTTTCCATAGAAGGGTTACATATTCTAACTAAATAAGGTAGTTACTTTCTGAAGGCAAGAAGAGTTAGAATTATTCTCCATTGCTTAAGTAGAGAATTTTCCACTTACTGTAAAAATCAACTGTGAAAATCCTCCTTTTGCAGTAAAATTCAATAGAGAGTATATTTTTGGTTTAGGTTGAGAGGTGATTTTTCTGCTAAACTAATATATGTATGTGTCCTTGTGATTTTTCTCAGGAGCAAATTTTTTCAAATGACTAGTTAAGAAAGTCTTCTCTCTGACTGCTTTATATTACAATTAATACAGTTACCACTTTTAGCTAGTGAAAACATGTTCTCACCTTCGCATTTAGGTTAAATGCAATTTGTAATGTCCCTGTAACTTCTGGAAATAAATTGTAAATGTGAAATACTTTACTAAAAAAGAAAAGAAAAATCTAGTTTGGCATGTACACTGTTCCAATAAGCAGATTTAATGCCAAAATGAAGTCATTTTTAGCATGCTTTCCCAACTAAGACCAAACAGATGTCTTCCCATTGAGGGGGTGTCGCAGGGAATCGTCTGAGCAGTCATCACGTACGTATGTGCAACAGAATTCAGCATAAACAATTGGGAAATTACAATCTGGTAGGAAATTTATGATCAGCTTCTTTCGTTAGGTATGCTTATATCTAGAAATACAGAGCTTGCTTGTTTTCTCACAATTTCCATTTTTTCCAGCCAGAATGGTGGGCTGAAAAAATAGCATCGATAATGCAAGTCTTAGAAACCATTAGTGTAAATATTTATGGAGTACCTCTTGTGCTCAAGGCACTTCCCTCACAAAACCTGAGTCTATTATATGGAAGATTTCTTGCAACACATGACAGCTGTTACTACAGTTCATGGTTTTCCTAACAGCAACTGAGAGAGCCTTTACTGTGGAAGGCATTCGGCCATTGAATGCATGCCTCCCAGTATGGCCCTATTCTTTAATCATAAGGAGGCTATACATTCTGGGGAATTGGGTTAAATGGTAAAACTTGGGGGGTGGGGAGGTGGGGAGGGTTGGGCAATCACTCAGCAATGAAGAGCTGTAAGTTGTAGAAGACCTAGGAACTGTGGATGAAAGTCTAATAAGGAGTGTGTGCAAAAATTACGTATGAAAATCTCATTACATGGTAGGCATTCTATGATTCAAAAATTGTTCCACTGCAGCTATTCCTGACTGCTGTGCTCCTCACCTCTGCTCTCAGTGTGATAACACCTTGCTGCAGCATCCCGATGATGATTTCACATTCAGTGCAGTCGCCCCCGTTACATGATTATACTTGTTAAATACTAAAATGAAAATACAGTTGCTCCAACCCCGGCTTTCGTTTCTTCTTCCCCATCTCTCAGCCCTTAACTCCCACCTATTTACTTGCTTTATAAGCTTCTGAGTGCCTAATTTTAAAAAGGAAAAAAATGTTCCTGTATATAATACTTTCCTGGTCTGTTTATTGCATCAGAGTAAAGTGTCTCCTCCATCCTTCACTGGCATTGAGCCTTGGAGCTAATATCTCCAAAAATATTAAAAGTCATGCAAAAGAATCATTATACACATAATGTATTGTCTCAATCAAAAGATATTGAAAAGTCCTCATATTAAGGAACTTTGCACAGATGCCTCTATTCCAGGAGATTCTAGCCTTGTGTCTCCCAAGATGGTATATTGAAAGTTTGTTTTTTGGGTTTTTTTTGTAAAAATTGAACTCTTTATTTGAATTACACTTGCAGGAGGCTTTTAAATGCATATTTCTGGAATATTTGTTAACTGACACAATGCATTCAAACCTAAAAAATTTTTAGAAAATTTAAAGAATTTAATATAGAAATTAAGTTAAGGCAAATCCCATGACTTGCTGCATCGTGGAATTAGAGAGCAGGTGTAGGTATCAAAACTGATATTCCTCTACTGCTGTATTTGGCTAACAACAGAGAAAGGATTCTTGAAAGAGATCTGCTGGAGACAGGATTGGGGAGAGCAGGGGACAAGACAAGATGGCACTGCTATAGCCAAGAGCACAGAGACCAGGGCTCATCAGCCAGAGGTGGAAACGGAAACCACCCAACAGAAGCCACAATGCCTTGGGAGCACAGAGAGGATGCAGCAAGGGACTGCAACTTAGAATGGCTTACTTTACTGGGAAGAAATTGTAGATCATATTTGCATCATCAATTTGTAGGAAATAGTGAAGATAATATTGGCAGAGGTAAAATTTGGGGACGACATTCCAAGGTGGGGAAGTTAGATCTGCAGTCGTAGAAAAGGAATACAATTTAGTGGTGCAGAGCAATTGTAACAACAAGCCAGAATCACAAAGAAGCCCAGGGGCTAGTTTAATAGTTAATTTTTAGGATAAAATTTATATAGAGAGCTTATTTTAAGCAGAAACACAGTTATATGAAATATAGCTCTTTCTTCTATGGTAAATTAGGGTTTAGCACAAAATCCTTTCTCCTGTATAAATCATTTATTTAGTTAAACAAATGAAATGCAGTTCTTGGTTTAAAAAAGTAGAGTTTTAAAATATATATATGGGTTTTCAAAAGGTCCAGGGGAATCATACTGAATTCAAAAGCATAAACCTGTTAACACTTTTCCCTCACTCTTGCTTTATCATGATATACTGTGCTGTGGATGTATCTTAGAGGCTTTAAAAGAAAATCCATCTATGTCTCTCTATTACTCATGTTTAATAGCTGTGCACATTCAAATCATTGAAAATAGCTAAAGGATGGCAAATAAGGAACTCACTTTTCTTAAGTGAAAAAAAAAAGTCTTTACCAACTTGAGCATCTGGGAAGCTATAAATTGAGAGTAATAAAGATTGATCAACCTTAACTAGAGAAAACTCCCACAGACCTTGAAATACTTTTGTGTAGGAGATAAATAATATAGCTGACTAATGATCTCCTAAGTCCAAATATAGAAGATAAACCAGAGACTTCTAGGTTCGTCCTTGTTTAGAACACGGCTCAGTTCCTTGTTTTTTGGAAGAAACCTGTATTTAAGAACTACCAGATAGGGTCTTTTAAATCTACGTTTAGTTTAGGTGGCTGACTGACTTCCAGATGACAGGAACTGTTTTTTACAAGTGAATGTATAAAGAGGTATATGCAACTTTAAAAAAAAAACACAATTTATTGAAGTATTTCATACATGAACATACATAAACTATAAGTGTTCAGTAAACATCATGATCTTACAAAACAAACATGCATAACATCATACAGGGCTCCCATACATCACCCCCCCACCAAACACCCTGCATTGTTGTGAAACATTTGTTAACAAATCATGAAAGGGCATCGTCAAAGCATTACTACTAACTATAGTCCATATCTTCCTCCCCTATACATTTTTTTAAGGATTTATTTATTTATTTATTTATTTTTATCCATTTTTACCCCACTCCCACCCCCGTTTTTGCTGTTTCTGTGTCCATTCGCTGGGCAACTCTCTGTGTCCATTTCCTGCCCTCTCTTCTCATCCTTCTCCTCCTGTCTTCACTGGGATTCGATCCTCAGAATCTCTGATGTGGGAGAGAGGTGTCCTACCACCTGCACCACCTTAGTTCCTGGTTTTTCGGTGCGTCTTGTCTTGGCTCTCCCTTGTGTCACTCTCCTGTTACGTCATCATCTTGCTGCGAGGCTTGCAGGGCCTGGCGGCATACACACGCACAAGGCCTGGTGGTCCATACGCCTTCCATATTTTTCTTTTTTTTTAAATTTTTACTGGGAGGTCCCGGGGATCAAACCCAGGTCCCTCCACATGGGAGATGGACGCCCAATCACCCGAGCCACATCCGTCCCCCTGCTATATCTCTTAAGGTTGACCAAAGATACCCAAAGTTACAGTCTTTTCCCATACAGGTTGGTCATACAATAAACCAGTCTTAGTTTATCACCAGCATTCTGAAAACCAGACCTAGGGAGAAAACTAGGTCTGGGGACACATGCATGGTTTCTAATATAGCGAATGTTTAGCCTACCCTGATTATCACAAAATCAGGACAGCGAGAATATTCACACTGGTATATGCAACGTAAAAGCTTTTCCTATCATTGGATTTAGAAAAGGAATAAAAGGAAAAAGTCATTTCAATTTTTTAATATTCAAGTATCAATACAAGAATAAATTTTGGTTTACGTGCTTCACAATATGATCAAAAGGCACTTTAAATCTGCTTTATTTTCTGTTGAGAAGTTTAAAAACAAACAAAATTTATCAGTTAACTCTTGTAGGTACCCACTTTTATCTTTTAAAAGAAACCCTTTATTATTTTCTATATTTGAAACTTAGCATGTATTTTTTGCTTAAGTTGTAATGCAGGGGCTTTTTCTGGACTTGGGAATCGTCCTGAATGACACTGCAAAAGACATATATAGGCCATTTTATATCATCCCATAACCTGTGGAACTGTGTGGAAAAGAGTGTAGACTACAATGTGAACTATGGTCCATGCTCAGCGGCAATGCCCCAGGATGCATTTATCAATTGCAATGAATGTGCCACACTAATGAAGGATGTTGTTTATGTGGGAGGGTGTAGGAGGTGTGAGGAGTGGGGCATATGGGAATCCCTATATTTTTTGTGTAACATTTATGTAATGTGAGTATCTTTTAAAAATTAAGATTAAAATTAAAAAAAAGTATTATAGGAAGCGGGTGTGGTTCAAGTGATTGAGCTCCCCCCTACAACATGGGAGGTCCGGGTTTGGCTCCCAGTGCCTCCTAAAAAAAGAAGACCAGCACACAAGAAACAGACACAGAAAATGCAAACAGTGAGGGGGTGGGGAGAAATAAATAAAATAAAATAACTCTTTAAAAAAAAAGTATTATAGTATGATGACACATTTCACGCATACAGGCATTAATTTAATAAGCTGTTAGTAGGCTTTGCCTCAAGAATGTTGAGTCTTTAAATACATTTTGAAAAGCTGAATAATTGAAAATAGATAACACATCTACAGCCATTGAGTGTGGAGGCATTTAGATCCAAGATTCTCTACCTGAGCATCAAATACAAGTTATTTTGATCAATTGTAAGGTTTGTTTCAAGTAAGTTGTTGCTACTAATAAGATGCCACTTTTGAGTTAATCAGGGGAAGTTTGAGAGGTGGGATTTTTTTAATCCTTATCCTGAGATTGGATCCGAGAATCCATGTAGTGAGAAAGACATTGAACTTTATACATCAGAATGGATTGAAGAGTTTTCCTCTAACAAAGACTGTCACTCATTTTCACTCTATGATGAGGTGAATGATGGAGGTGGGGAACTGTATATAATCTGTATTGTAATATAGCAGTAAATAATCTTTACTGTTGAACCCTTACTAGTTGTGTTGAATACAAATTATTGTAATGCATTACTTTTACAAAAATAAAAGGGAGAGGAACTTTTGTCAAAATCTGGGTATGTCCATGACAAATGTCTCACATTTAAACTTCATACTTAACATGGGAAAAAAAGTCAAGGGGTTAAAAATAATGAAGTCAAATGGCCATGTTCAAATGCTTCTATCAGAGCTGAGCAGGTGCCCTTGAAGCCTAAAAGATCTGTCTTGGGTAGTTCTTCTTTTTTTTTTTTTAACTTTATTTTGTACATTTAATAATTGAAAATATAAACAATTAAAAACTAAAAAGTAAACACAGGTGAATAAATATATACATTTCTCAAATGTACTGGACACATAAAAATTTTTTTTTAAATCATACAATATGTTACACAATATATTTGGTTCATAGTAATGCAATCATACAATATTTGTCCTTTTGTGTCTGGCTTGCTTCACTCAACATAGTGTCCTACAGGTTCATCCATGTTGTCATATGCTTTATGACTACATTTCTTCTTACAGCTGCATAATATTCCATTGTGTGACTAGACCACAGTTTGTTTATCCATTTGTCTGTTGATGGACACCTGGGTTGTTTCCAATTTTTGGCAATGGTGAATAATGTTGCTATGAACATCGGTGTGCAGATGTCTGTTCATGTCACTGCTCTCAGTTCTTCTGGGTATATACCCAGTAGTGGTATTGCCAGGTCACATGGCAAGTCTATATTCAACTTCTTTAGAAACTGCCAAACAGTCCTTCACAGTGGCTGTACCATTCTGCATTCCCACCAACAGTGAATAAGTTGTTCCTATCTCTCTACATCTTCTCCAACATTTGTAGTTCTCTGTCTTTTTAATAGTGGCCATTCTGATAGGTGTGAAATGATATCTCATTGTAGTTTTGATTTGCATTTCCCTAATCATTAGTGATGTTGAGCATTTCTTCATGTGTTTTTGCCATTTCTATTTCTTCTTTGGACAAATGTCTATTCACGTCTTTTGCCCATTTTTTAATTCAGTCATTTGTCTTTTTATTGTTGACTTGTAACATCTCTTTATATATATCCTAGATATTAAGCCCTTATCAGACATGTGATTTCCAAATATTTTTTCCCATTGAGTTGGCTGCCTTTTCAACCTTTTGACAAAGTCCTGTGAGGGGCAAAAGTGTTTAATTTTGAGGAGGTCCCATTTATCTATTTCTTCTTTTGTTGCACGTGCTTTGGGTGTAAGGTTTGGGTAGTTCTTGACCTATATTAACCCCAGGTACTGAAAGAGTAAGGGCGGTATTGGTCCTCTAATTAGAAACAGAGTTCAATTTCTAAAACCTGAGGACTGGAAAATGCATGGTAGTTGGAATTCTCCATGTTCCAATTTGACAGTTCAAGTTCTGCATCTGATACACACTCATTTTATGAATTTCACTTTTTATTTAACCTCCCTGTTTCTCCATGTCTTCATTTATAGTTTGAGGAAATAATACCTGTTTCCTACCACTTGGTGTTACAGGAGGATTAAATGTAGATAAAAGTCCTTTATAAACTGTAAAGCACTATACAAACACAGTAATTATTTCCACCCCCAAAAATAGTATAATGCCTAGATATAATAGTTGCTAAATAAATGTTTATTGAATGAATGAATGAATAATCAAATGAAAAACTGACCTGCCCTGCCTCCAGCACCCCCAGCCCCAGTGAGGCAGCTTCTAGAGAACTGAAAACTGGACACAGAGCATGTTAGGAGGTTCCTTACAGGTTTTAATTTTTAAATGCCTATTACTTTTAAGTTTTTATTACTTAGGATGTCATCCAATATATTTAAATACACATTCACAGTGAGTGATCTTGTATTGAATAGAATATGATTAAGAGCTGTGGCAGATGCTGTAAGTGGTTACCTAGCCAACATTTATCTTCCCTTCTTACTAAGCAACCTCTGTATTGTGGGGATTGTGGGGTGTCAGGGAGACCGTTAAACAGCATCTTCCAGGCTCCCGTGCAGATAGAAAAGGCCAGGGAGATATAAGTGGCAGTAGAAAGTTCTTTTCGTCCTTGCCCCCTTCCTCTTTCTCCCTTCCCTCCTTCCTCCTTTGTCTGTTCTAGAAAATGAATATAATGTCTAGAGCTCCAGTGACGATCTGTTACCCATGAGAAAAGCTTAAGGATGAAAATCCAGGTCTAAAGAGAGCAGAGCAGGACAGAAGGAGCCTGGGTCCTTGACACCACCATGTCAACTGTCAACTAATTACATCTGGACTTTATGTTTTACAAAAAAAATAAACTCTTATTTTGCTTAAGCCACGGTTATTTCAGATCTCTGTTACTAGCAACAAACACAATTCCTTACTTTGATAGGAGTCTCATTTTTCCCCAAAGATCTGTTTAACATTTAAACAAAGAAGAAAGAAATGTCAAAATATTATTTTCATAATATAATCAATATATTTTAGAAATATGAATACAGAACACATCAGTAAGTGAAAAGTAAAGAAATATAAACCATCATCATCATAATATTTGCTAAGCATAACACTTCCCAAACTAGAATTTAAATTTTCTTTAAATATTACAACTCATTTAAAATGGTTTCCTTCATTGGATTTTAAATACCTTATGTTGTAGGCAATATATTTGCCACCTTTTAACTATTCAAGGTTATCTCTACATTAATAGTACTGCTTTTTACTGATGTGTTAATGAAGCTCACATTCAGAAATCATTAATAAAAATAAAGTTCTGACTATCATAAATGATAACATTCAATTTCTTTCCTACTTCCTTTTTATATCTTAACTATAAATTTATTTTAATTTATCACTGTCCCTATTTATTACTGTGTACCCCAATTTAAACATGTTTTTACTCTTAATCTACATTCCTGTGGGTGTGAACCCATTGTAAACAGAACCTTTTGAGGATGTTATTTTAAATTAAGGTGTGGTCCAACTGAATGGTGTGAGTTTTAATCTAGTTTATTAGAGGCCTAGTAAAGAGCCAGAAGCTGGAAATCAGTGGGAAAAATTGGAAGAGCAGAAGAAAGTAGAGGATATCACCATATGATGGAAAGCCAAGGAACCCCAGGGGTGGCCAGCAGCCAGCACCAGAATGCTAGTCTTCCAGGAGAAAGCCAGCCTTGCTAATATCTTTTTTTACCTCCAGAACAAACCTATTTTTATTGCTCAATTTAAATAAATAGGTTTAACTTGTTTTTAACTTCACATTCCACAGGCCTGACGTTCCCCATGATACACCTTGCTGGTGGAAGCAGTGTGTATGAAGGCCAAGTGGAGCTCTACCATACTAGTCAGTGGAGAAATGTTTGTGTCGACCAATGGGACGGTGTAGATGCAGAAGCGATCTGCAGGCAGCTTGGCCTGAGGTTTGCTTCCTCAACTCCCATTCATTTTCTTAATCCCAAAATACAGCTAATACTAAAATCTGGAAAAATAATATTTAAAAAATCATGAGCCAATGTTCCATAGACTGTTGGCAAATAGTAATAAAAGTAATATTGGTAATAGTGTCTGTTGCCCTGCTTGGCCTGGGATTTGAAATCCAGTGTCCTCCATCCACACTGTTAATTAAAGTAGGCCCAGTTAAGGGATCCCCTAGTGCCCAGAAGACCTGAAGGCAAATCCTTTCAGACCCAAAGACTCCCAGTTTAGGCTTCCTGGATTCCTACAGATTAAGTTCAACCAAATTAGAGCCCAATCTTATTTAAAATATACAAAATAAGGTCCGAAAAAAAGAAAAGGAAAAAACAAGGAAAGACAACCTTATTCTTAATCTAAGTTAAATTCCATGAAGTGGGTAAATTTTTCAGTGTTGTTCACTGCTTTATCTCCAGTACCTAAAATACAGTATTTGCCAATTAAAAATAAATGCTGAACAAATGGGAAAATTAATATAAGGAAATATAATGAGTCAGCTTTCTCAAAATGCATACATTTAATGCATTAGAACCCATTAGGATCCTAACAGGGCTTGTTTGTGTTTTGCTTGTTTGTTTTCTGTGAAACTTTAAAAAAAAATTTTATTTAGTAACATATACACAACCTAACTCCCCATTCCCTACCCCCACCCCAGACTCTGGTAACCTGTATCCTAGTTTCTGACTATAAATTTGCTTATTCTAATTACTTCATACCGGTGAGTCATTATAATATTTGTCCTTTGATGTCTGCCTTGCCAATATCTTAGTATTAGACTTCTGGTCTCTGAAACCACGAGCCAATAAATTCCAGTCGTTTAAGTCAACCCAATGTGTTATATTTATTACAGCAGCTCAGGCAAACTAAGACATGTGCCCTCTGAGGCTGGAAATGAAGACTGCAAGTACAAACAAGAGAAAAAAGGAAAGAAAGGAAAAGGGAAGGCCTTGTTCAGACAAGTGACAACAATTTCTGTCATTAACTGAGGAGTGTATGAGCTCCAAGAACACAACATAAAATAAATGAAACCACTTATGTGAAAGCATTTAGAGTACTACATGGCAGAAAGTGAATGGTAGAAGAATATCAGCTCCTTTTATCTCCATTTCCTTCCTATTTCCAAAAATTTAAAAAAATAATAAAATAAAATGAAAATGGGACATGTAGCACAAGCCATACTGGCAGGAGCACAGCCTTTGGAGTCAGACACATGGTGGTTAACTACTGATTCTATAAACCTGACCAAGATACTTAACTTTTATGAGCTTCTGTTTTCTCATATCTGGAATGATGATAACAAAACTAATGGGGTAGGGTCATTCTGAGAATTAAATAATATATGTATAGTACATGTAGCAGTTTGATATAGTTATGAACTCCAAAAATAGATATTGGATTATGTTTGTAAACTGGTCTGTTCCTCTGGGCGTGATTAAGTTGTTATTAGGGCTTTGGATGGGCCACGTCAGTAGGCAGAGCAGAGGAGTTAGTTGGCATTTTGAGTTGGAGTTCTGATGCTGAGTTTTAATGCTGGAGCCCGGGGAAGTAAGCACACAAAGGAGCTTGGTCGTGAGGAAGGAGAGAAGGCCCCTGGAAAAGAGACGAGCCATTTGCCTGACAGTTCACAGCTGGCCTTGTAGAGGAAACAGAGGAGCTGAGCTCGGAAAGAAACAGAGCCCCAGGAAGAGAGGAACCCAAGAAGCCTGAACCCTGGCAGACATCAGCAGCCATCTTGCTCCAACACGTGGTAACAAACGTTGGTGAGGGAAGTAACTTATGCTTTATGGCTTGGTAACTGTAAGCCTCTACCCCCAAATAAATACCCTTTTGTAAATGCCAACAGATTTCTGGTATTTTGCATCAGCACCCCTTTGGCAGACTAATACTGCACATTATATGTTCAACTTTTATTTTCCTTATTCCCCCACCCTAGAGTCCCTTAAAGTTACTATAATTTTATAATTTCTTTATTCATCCCACACTATCCATAGTTACTTTTCCAGAATGGTTTTGAAACACAGCAATCCCTCTGTCGATTAGCCTGCAAGTTCAATACTGTAGAAAAACCCGTCTTTTGGACACAATCATTTTATTTAACCTTTTTTGTAACTTATTCAGTTCCACAATATCTTTCTAGAGAATTGATTTATTAAAAGCAAACAAGTGTTCCAACCAATCACACTATTTGGTTTGTTTATATGCTTAGCATGACTTCTCCATTTCATTTTTTCATGTTTTCCTGCTTTCTGTATGTTTTTTTGTCTTCTAGCACTTTTAAGGTCAGTGTTTCAGGGGATAGTGTGCTGGGATTGGTTTACCCTAGCTCAACTCCAGTATTCTCTGGAACAAAGTTTGCCAGGCACTGTGTGTCTAGACAAGATGTTGGCTTGTAAAAGCAAACTCCAACCTGAAGGTGGCACTACTGCAAAACCAATGCTGAGTTAAAAACACCAAGCAATGAAATGATTTTGACTTAGGTTTCCTAGGATTTACTCACATGCAAAAAAAAGATATTGGATCAAAGTTTATATGGATAAAAGAATTGAGATATTTGGTATTTCTGTTAGGAAGAATTATAAATTATAATTGTAAAATTGAATACATATTTTAAAAGTTTGCCAGTTTGCTAGTGTGCTTTCTTACAATATGTCGATTTGCAGTTTAATTCCAATTGTAGCCAATTTTCAGTTGTAAATAGTAAAGCCATTTAAGCAAAGCAGTAAACACTTTTTTTGTGCTTACCATGAGTAATAGTTGTAAACATTTTACACAAATACGTTTAATCTTTGCAGCATCCTTAAGAGGTTGGTATTATTATACCAGCATTCTTATTTTTATAGATGAGGAGATTAAGGCACAAGAGAAGTTAAGTCACTGGTCCAAGGTCACAGAGCCAGTAAGCAAAGAGCCAGGGTTCAAACCCACATATTCTGGCTCTACTCTGTGCCCTTAACCACTACACTGTGCTACCTCTGAAGTTAGAAGAGACCATAAAGATCAACATGTCCCACCCCAAGTAAAGCAGAAACCTTCCTTAGCCTGACAGGGCAGCTGAGGAGTTCATCTCCTCAACATGGGTACACCGCAGGGGTCCACAGGCCAAAGTCTCTCCACCTACCTCCTCCACCTGGGCAGTACTGGAAGATTCTGCCTGCAAGACTGGGCTCCTCCCCTTTCTGTTTCCATCACAGACTGCCAGCTTTCCATAGTCACACTCTTTCTTTGACTTGTATTGATGCAATGAATGCAGCTGTGCTTGTCTGAATCCCAATTGTGATCTGAATTCAACTTCTCCATCACAGAGCTCCAAAGCCTGAACAAACTGTGATTAGTGGCTAGCCTTCTGCTTCTGTGCCCCTGACCACTCAATTTCATTTCTAGTTTCCCTTAGAATAGGGATCAGTCCAAGCTTCATATAGAATATCCAGAGATAGTGAGGCCAAATGCCCCTGGTCAGTCCACCAGAGTTCTACCTCAGAGACAACCCAGACATTCTGAAACTGGGGAGGGATGTAAGGATGGGTACACATAAAGAGGCACTGTCTGAGATCTTTTCTAGGTTCTCTTTGATGTAGGAGAGCCCAGCACTGACAGTAAAGTGATAGCTAATGTGGGGAAAGCCTTCAGAAACATGGGACAGGTGTAGAAAAGCTGCTGAGGATCAAAGAGGAGCTGCCTAGAAGACTGTCTAATGGAATCTGGATGCTCATTATCCAGAGAACTGAGTACCCAGCACTATTACTGAGGTTTCATAGAAGCACCAATATACCCAATTTTGTCTCTGAAACCTGGATGTGATGATGGAGAAAATAGATGGCTGGGTGGAAAGAGGGTTGAATATCATAGGAGAATAAAGTGAAAGGAATGGCCAAAATCATAGGAGTTGAATATTGGTGAGCAGTTGCTTAAAAAGAGGGAAGGAAATATATCTGGAAACGAGTAGTTTAAGGGCCTGGGGGTCAAATAAGATCTTAGAGCAAGTATAACGGAGTAGGGGAGTGAGAGTCCTAAAAGATAATTCAGTCTAAGTGAAAAATCAATATTTAGGATTTCAGAATCAGAGTAGTTCTGGGTGATGACCATGGGAGTACGTTGTTTAATGAAATGAGAAAGAATGTTATTGGGACATTAAGGAACTGTGAAGCATAGACAATGGTTATTAATCTTTCTTAAGTCACAACACTCTTTGAGAATGACGAAGTTTTAAGAAAATGAGCACACACAAAATTTGCATAAAATTAGGAGACATTCTTAGAGCTCAGCGTAAGGATTCCCATCCACCTGGACACTGTGTATCCTCCCAGAGAAGAGTGATATTTGGGATGTGATCTATAATTCAAAGTCATTGGCAAATGTAGGGTGGTAAATAGGGAATAAGCTGATGGTAGGGATGAAGATAGGCATGTAAAACCAGAGTGCATAATTTTCAAAGGAGAAAGAAGTTGGGAGGTGACCAATGTATAAAGCAAGGAGCATGCAGCCTTCACCTTCTAGATAAGTGGTGCATAATGCCAATGAATAGCAAAAGATCTATTCAAATCAACACTAATTTGTTTTTGTTGTGGTAACATTTATATAACATAAAAGTTTCTGTTTTAATCATTTATAAGTGTACAATTCAGTGGCATTAACTGCATTCACAATGTTGTGCCACCATTCCCACTATTTCCAAAACTTTTCCATCACCCTAGACAGAAACTCTGTAGCCATGATGCAATAACTCCCCATTCTCCCTTCCCCTGCACACTGATAACCACTAATCTATTTGCTGTCTCTATGTAGTTGCCTATTCTAGATACTTCGTATCCATGAAATCATACAATATTTGTCCTTTTGTGCCTGGCATATTTCATTCCACATGATGTCTTCAAAGTTCATCTGTGTTGTAGCATGTATTAGAACTTCACTCATTTTAAAGCTGAATGGTATTCCTTGTATGTATATACCACAATTTGTTTATTCATTTGTTTATCATGTACATTTATCATGTACATTTGGGTTGTTTTCACCTTATGGCTATTGCCAATAATGCTGATATAACATTGGTGTACAAATATCAATTTAAGTCCGTTTTCAGGAGTGGAGTTGCTAAGAGTAGAATTGCTGGGTCATCTGGTAATTCTGTGTTTGAACTTTTTGAGGAACCACTAAACTTTTCCTCAGTGACTGTACCATTTTCCATTCCCACTAGCATTGTAGAAAGACTCCAATTTCTTCACATCCTCTTCAACACTTATTTTCCACTGTTTTATATTATTATTATTATAGCTATCCAAGTAGGTGTGAAGCAGTATTTCATTGTTTTCATTTCCCTCATGACTAATAACGTTGAGCATCTTTTCATTTGATTCTTGTCCATTTGTGTACCTTCTTTGGAGAAAGGCCAGCAATAATTTTTTTTTATGAGAGTTGTTTTGTGAGAGTATGGATGACCTTCATACTGTAAAAACAGATGATTAAGGGTGTACTCAAGGGACTAACAAGTTTTCACAAGTAAACCAAATTCTGCCCTCAAGATGGACCACTGCTGAAAATAACTCTTTAAAAGGCCTTGTGTGAAAACTCTTATTGGCTATTTTTGATCAAGTGCCCCATTCTATCTGCTGATGTATAGGCTAGTATCTGCAAATGTCCTTTGTTCTTTGGGCTTGAAATTATTTCAAAAGCTGGCCACCCACGGTTATTTTGGTAAAGTTATCTAATTATACTTATTTTATTTACATATTCATTTCTAGTTGGCTGATGAACATTTTCTTTCCACTTGTTCTGGTTTTCAGAATTCGAGCCTTAAAAATGTTCCTGCGTTTTGACCGAGAATTTCCAATTCTAGGAATTTTTCTAAGAAAATAATTAGAGATGCAATCAAAGTTTTCATTGTAAGGGTGTTCGTTATAACACTACTCATAAAAACAAAAAGTTAGAAACAATTTAAATGTTCAACAATTAAGAAATGGTTCAATAAATTCTAGTATATCCACTGAACCATATAATCAATACAAATCATGTTCATAAATAAGTTTTTAAATCTCTGAAAATATGTGTAATATAAGGTTAAGTGGAAAGTTCATATATGAAATTCAAATATGCAGAATGAGTATAATTTTGTAAAACAAAGCTTAAAATGTTATCATTGATCACTATGTTTGGGCAGTGGAATTAGGGTACTTTTAATTTTTCTTCTAAATTTATCAGTATTTTCCATATTTTCAAAAATGAACATGAACTGCAGATTTAACCAGGAAAAACACTTATTTTTGAAATGAAATAAGATTGTGTTATATTGATATTAATACATCAAGATGTGCTAACCTCTATTGAGAATTCAGATAGGGTTAGATACACAGTATATATAAGCAGCAGTATTATTCCTATTAGCTCACTTATTAAACTTACATTAAACTGATTTCTAGAAATTTGGATCCTACCATAAACATGTATTCATTAAAATGATATGATAATCTGGGGGAAAATACCTATCATAAAAATCTTATATGTACAATGCTCCCAAATAGAGATCAGGAATATGTTAGCCATTCTAGAATTTAGACAGTAAGAGACTGTAAGATATGTGGTCAATAGTTCATCTTATACTATGGCCAAAAATGTGTTTTTAGCAAGGTCAGTGTCCAGTCTCTTTATTGTATTATCTATATTTTTATAATATTATGTATAAAAATAAAGATGATTTCTCCCCATTCTTACAAGAAATTTGTTGTACAGATTTCCCCCAAGTCTACCCTTAATTGTTCTGACAGTTTTTCGAAATGGCCTCTAAGCAGCTACTAAAACATATTTACCACTTCTTTTGGCACTAAGTCAAATACTGGCAACATGTCACCTATCTCTTGGGAACGAACAACCAAAAAGAACTGTTGTTATATCCATGTGGCCAACTATCACAGGCAGGCATTTCCCTCTTTTCCCCAGGGCCTTAGGGGCTTTCCTCTCTCATTTTCAGCTTACACATGTGCTCACACGCACACAGACAAGGTGCACATTGCTCCTGTGCGAGATGCACTGTGAGGGGAAGGAAACGACGAGACACGGCCTGTCTTCCACATCGACACTACGCCGGCCCCTCCAGAAGGTATGTGTCATCATCAGCACATCACATCCCCACCCCAACTTGGTCTTCCTCCCCATCCTCTGCCCCACTTCCACACAGCAATGAGAAATAGCTAAGAAACTAGATCTGGGTTCCTCTGAAATGCAGGTGAATTGCACTTCAGCTCTCTGCTACCAACAATCTACCTTTAGCATCTGGATGAACTGGTCATCAAGCCTGATACTAAAGAAAGGGGAGGGAGCAAGAGGGATTTTTTTAATATCCTCTCTAAATCGGAATAGCTCTAAAAGGTTGTAGTTTTTATTTCAGCAAATGGCAAAGAGGGGGAAAGTTTTCAGTCTGCATTATGTTCTTTATTGATTCTGAGAAGCAGAGAGCTAGCAGAGGAAAAAGAAACAAAAAGTTAACCCCCAGAACATTCAGGAGACAAAGGAAACGTTGAGAAGTCACTAGCAGCCTGGCTAGTTGGGGGTTCAGGCCAGCTTCACACACTGGCTCCAGCACCACGCAGTTTTCTGGAGCCTCCAGACTTTTGTCTCACATTCTTACTTACGCTCTTTCCCTATACAAAACCCACAACCAGTGGCTTAAAGCTAGACCAGACCTCTCCTATTACTCAGCAAGAGAGGGAAAAGAATCTTACTTTCCTATGATCAGGAGAAATAATGTAGTCATTCAACCTATAACCTAAGCAGAACTTGGCCACTGCCATATTTCAGTCCAGTATTAATGACAGAACTCTTTTAGAATTTAAGGTGTTAGGTACTCAATGTACTCATACATTCAATGCCTGAGAGTAACCAGTACCATAATTATATTCAATACATTAAGTGCCTTATAGTATCCTGTATTGTAATTATATTCAATACCAATGTGTTCTCTTAGGTTCCATTCCTCCAGATGCCAGGTGGTGTGCTACCAGGCAGTGAAGGAATATAAAGAACTACCTGTAATTTGCTTAAGGAACACCGTTATTCTATAAGTATTTATTAAAACTTGATCTACATTTTTATTATGAGCAAATCATTTTCACACCAAGTAGATATAAAAAATATATATACTGGTGAGAATATTTAAAAAATAATAATATGGTGGGTTGGGGGAAAATTACACCAAATGTAAGATAAGGACTATAATTAGTAGTAAGATTTTGACAATTCTTTCATAATTTGTAAAAAATGTCTCACAGCAATGCCAGGTGTTGGTGGAGGGTTGCTATATGGGACCCCTGTATGATGTTATGAATGTTTGCTTTGTAAGTTCACAACTTTTACTATACACTTATTGTTTATGTATGTTTATGTATAAGTGATATAAAAATAATAATATTAGGGTGGGTTGTGGAAAATACTTTGGTTAGTAGTAATAATTTGAGGATGCTCTTTAATCATTAGTTAAAAATGTTTAACAACAATGCAGGGTATTGGTAAGGTATGATGAGAGCCCTGTATGATGTTATGTATGTTTGTTTTGTAAGTTCATAACTATTGTTATACACTTATTGTTTATGTATGTTCATATATGAGTGATATACTTCAACAAATTAAAAAGAAAAAGAAAAAAAAATATATATATATACTGGTGAGAAACAGAACAAGGAAAAATGTATTTTACAAGTTCTTTACTTGGCCCTTTTTCCCCAAACAACCAATCTTTGGAGGAATTTATGTAGTTACTGCTTAGTTTTTTGGTAGGAATATTGAACATTCTAAACACTGTATACGTTCTTTAAGGTCTAATATTTTGTTTGGGGATCAAAGTTTTTGGTGGGCTCTATATTTCTCATTGAGTATAGTATTTTTCAGTTTCTCAGCTGCTAAAAAAATACCACATAATGAATTCGAATAAACAATAAGAATTTATTTGCTCACAGGTTAGGAGAAGCCCCAAATTGAGGCATCAGTAAGAAGATACTTTCTCCCTGAGGACTGTGGCATTCTGAGGTAGGCTGTCAGGGAAACTCGGGGTTTCTTGGCTTTTCTGCCACATAGCCATGTCCTCTCCTTTTTCTTTCAGGTTCCTGAGGGCTTCCTCCTTCTCCCTATAGCCTTCACCGTATAAGGCCTTCAGTAATCTGGATTAATATCCACTTTAGTCAGTTTGTCACACCTTACACAAAAATAACATCTTCAAAAGACCCTATTTACAATGGGTTCACACCCACAGGGACATGGATTAAGATTAAGAACATGTCTAAATTGGAGGACATATTTCAACCTACCACAACTGCCATATTCTCTGTCTCTCTTGTTCAGGATATTAGGGATCACCACTGGGACTTGCCCTTACTTGGAATCCCAGGCCTAGGATGTTTTTTTGGCACTTCAAACTTGGGCAGACAAGACTTATGTAACCCCAAGCAGGTGATGTAAATAACAACCACAGTTAGGCAGGTCCAAGCCTGAGCTCATAGGGTTTGCTTGAGCTGAATCATTTTCAGACCCAAGACTATCTGAGCTGCTTCCTGTAGTGAAGCAATGGAAGGAACTACATCTTGAACAATCCCTCATTACTCCATGACCACGTGGGTCTTTAATATGTTTGTTATAATAATTGTGATTTACTGTCATAGAATTCAGTAGGCGTATGTTTTTGCAGATTAATATAGATCAAGAATTGGGTTGAAACAAAATAAATACCATGTGCCCTGTTCTAGCTAAGCCTCTTTTGATTAAGTAAAAGAAAATTCTAAAGAATAACAAATAAGATTGTTTAATATAAGGATACAGGAAGTTACAACTCAATCCAAAATCAGAATCTCAATGAGACTGGGCTAAAAATAGTGCTCTAGAGTAGTTTTAGATTAAAGATGGCTCTGAGACTCCACCATTCACGAATCCTCACTCTAGGCCTCCAATGCACACTACATTTCTCCTTCTTTCTAGTTGCCTTCTTTCAAGAGTCCACTTCTGCTCCAATCATCTATGGGGAAAAAGTAGGTGGGTTATAGCCTTCCTGCCCACTTAGCAGTTACTGAGGTAAGTATATTAAATTCTAATTATGACTGTCGCTCTTTTCTCCATTTACTACTACCTATTTTGCTTTATATATTTTGAGGTCATTATTTGTTTCATGCTAATTTAGAACCATTTTATTAATTATAATAAATATTTTTATTATTAAGTAGCCATTTTTATCTCTACTAATGCTTTTTGCCCTAGAGTTTACTTTAATATTAATATAACTTTAACAGCTTTTAGTTAAAGTTTGCATGGTAAATCTTTTACCACATTTCCAGTGGTCATAAACTTGTATCCTTGACTTATCACAGTCTGAGTTGATATTTTTATATCCTTCCCAAACAAGGAAATTAATTCCATTTATCTCCCTCCCAAATTATTTGCCATTGCTCTAAGGTATTTTAACTCTGAGTATTTTAAATCTCATATTATATTAATTTTATTATTTCCTAAGTAAATATTAATTGAGATTTACTCATATATTTACCATTTTCTTTGGTCTTCATTTTTTGTTGCATTTCCAACATTACACCTGGATCACTTTTCTATTTCCTAAGGAATATCATTTAATATATATTTTTTGCTACTCTTTTGGTGACACATTTCTCTCAGCTTTTGTGTTTCTGAAAATGACTTTATCTCTTCCTCAGTCATTAGCTGCAGAATTCTGTGTCAGTAAGTATTTTCTTTCAGCATTGGTGAGATATCTTCTCACTCTCCTCTGGTTTTCTTTGTTTCTATTGAGAATTCAGTTCTCAGTCATTCCTCCTCCTTGAGAGTAATCTTTTATTCCTCCGAGTACTTTTTATCTTCTCTTTTTTATAGTTTTACTATGATGTGCTCAGATGTGGATTTCTTTTTATTTATCCTGCTTAGGGTTTATAGGACTTCTTGAATATGTGGGTTTGATGCTTTCCATCACTTTTGGAAACTACTTACAAATTATCTCTTCAAATATTGCCTCTATCTCATTCTTTATTAAAATTTTGTTAAAACTTCTCACTATTACTTCTATAACTTTTTCTCTCCTGTATTTTCCATCATTCTCTCTCTCTAGTTATTTTCAAATATTTTCTTCTGACCTATTTGCCAGTGCAATAATTCTATCCAGCTTTATCAAATTTGCTATTAAACTTACTTAATGAGTTCTTAATTTTGGTTTTTGTATTTCTGTTCTAGAATTTCTACTTATTTTCTAAATCTGCTACTTTTTGTTGTTGTTGTTGTTTATAGTTCTTTGCCAAAATTCTCAATCTTATCTTCTTGAATGTAGTAAGCACAGATATTTTGAAGTCTTTTGCTTCTGCCAGACACCTGAGAGAGTGGGTCTCAACCTTGACCACCCATTAGAATAATCTGCGGAGATATAAAACATCTCAATGCCCAGGTTGAACCCCAGACCAATTAAATCAGAATCTCTGGGAATGGGCCCAGACAACAATATTTTTAAAGTACTCCAAGTTATTCAAATGGGCAGCCAAAATTGAAAACCATTGCCTTAATACAAGTTCAGACATTTATCTTATTTTAAATGGGGCTGCTCCTGAGAAAGCTGGGCTGGGTCTACATTCAGTTAGTTCCTATATCTAGGGCACAGTATTTTGTGGGCCCAACTGAAAACATGGGAAGTTTACCATGACTTCCCCCCATCTTGGCTGGATCTGGACTCCAACTTCTGTAACCTTAGCCCTGGGAGACTGTTTAAAAAAAAAAAAAAAGAACTCAGCCTCTCAGCTACATCTTTAGGGACTGGCAAAAGCCCTGAAAGGCAAAGCTCTCCCAAACTTTAGGCTCACATCTCTCAATTTAAGTCTTTTCTAGAAATTCTTCACCACACGTTAGCTTTCTGCACTTTCAAGCAGATAATCTTTAAGAAGACATTTTTCATATGTTGTCCATTTTTTCTGTTCTCATTAGAAGGCTTGCTCCAAATTGCCCAGTTTATCATTTTATTACTGGAGGCTTAAGTACCTAGAACTTATTGTGTTATATAGCTTAATTTGGTTTGGAGGTAGAAAGAATAGAAAGGGGTAGAATAGCAAGGATATTTAAAAGGATATAGTCATAGAAGTTTCAAGGCTAAAAATAAAGATAAAAAATATATATGAATGATTGAATGATGTTGGTATAGTGGATATTTTTCATGATTTGTGGCTCCCTGACATCTTTTGAAAAGCCTTCCTATGTTTATAGAATTTTCCACATTGTCAATTCTGCCTCTCTATGCAGAAGCCAGAAATAGAAAGCTAGAATTCAGTTTCTCAGCCTCCTTTACAGCTAGGCATAGGGATGTAACTTATGTAGCTCTGTCAATCAGACTACGCATTTCATTTCAAACTTGAGAAATGGCTAGGAAGCTGGCATATTTGTTAAAAATGGTAATGAAGGCTTTTTAACTTTAGGGAACAGCAGTGGTGAAGCTTTAGGCATCTAAACGTCAGTTTCTTTTTTGTGAGCTCTCGTGTCTAAACCTAATATTGGTGGCTGTTTAAGTCTGGGTCTTCTGAGAAGCAGACACCAAGATGGGATTAAATATGGAAGGATTCTGTTAGGTGAAATGGCTGTGCGAAGGGGTCAGAAAAGGCTGGGAAACCATAAAATCAGCCATAATTCTGACCCTGAGTAAAGAAGAGAGGAAGAGAAGTTTGGATGAAAGCATCCTAGACTGCCATGCAGTCTAGGGAAGTTCGTCAAAGCCACTGGGGTATCCTTGAGCCAAAGGCTCAAAGAATTGCCCATCTCAAAGGCATGGTTCTGCTTCAGAATGTCTACTTCATTGTTTTCGGCTGGGTGCCACCCATGAGAGGAGTGGCCTCAGTGTATATGTAGCAAAGGATTTCAAAGATTGGCAACTAAGACTTGTTGAATGCTTACACAATCTCTACACAGTATTGGAAAATTGATCTAAAATATTTTCTAAATGCTGTGGTGCAACAATAGTTGCAAAGGTGACTCACGGGCAAGGTATATGTCAAAATTATTTTCTTTCACCTCACCTAAGTATTGGCTTGCAGCCTCAAATGGAGCAGGTGATGAGGAAAGGTGGGCATCAAGGATATATGGCTCACCACTTCCTGCTTTGATAAATGAAGTGTGGGTGAGGTTTTTATGTCCAGCCTATTACTTTAACCTAGATAGAGTGACTGATGCCCTGGTTGTCTGACCCTGTTTTGTTTCTTTCCTCCCCTTCTTCTTTCTTCCATTCCTAAGCTCGTTTTATTTATCTATATCAGGGGTTCTTAACCTGTTTTGCTCCATGGACCCCTTTGCCAGTCAGGTGAAAACCACGGACCCTTTCTCAGAATGTAATGGCAGCTAGTTTTATGGCACTCAAGTAACGTCGGGTCTAACAACTGCCGTAATTTCGAAGTATGTATGAGCGTAAGCAATTTTTCGAGATATGCAACAACTGTAATGTGATATGAAACAAATACTACTGTTAATTTATTGCATACATTCATAAGTGAAGGAAATGCTACTTTGCAGTTACAGGTCAGAGAAAATAAAGATAATAAGTTGATTTTTTTTCAATTCAAGCTCACAGATCCCCTGAAGTCCTGGTTAAGAACCCCTGATCAGTATCTTGTTTCCTCCAAGAATCCTCTAATTGTTTCCTTCTGATATCCAATGAACTGCTAAGTTGGACAAAAGTGACTTCCTGGTTGCTAAAACAAACACCATGCAATAGGCTGGCCTAAACAACAGGAATTTATTGGCTCAGTTTTGAGGCTACGGGAAGTCCAAAATCAAGCATCAAGGTGATGCTTTATCCCAGGAGACTGGTATTCTGGAGTTGGCTGCTGGCAAGCCTTGGTCCTTGGCTTTTCTGTCACATGGCAATATAAATGCCAGCCTCTCCTGGCTTCTCTTCTGAGTCCTGTTTATGACCAGCTTTTGTCTGCTCCCTTCAGTCTTCAATGTGTCTGAATTTCATTTTGCTTATAAAGGCTTTCAGTAATAGAATTAAGACCCATTCTGATTTAGTTGGGCCACACCTTAACTGCAGTAACCTCAAAAAAAAAAAAAAAAAAGGTCCTTACAGTGGGTTCACACCCACAGGAATGGACTAAATTTAAGAACACGTTTTTCTGGGATACATAGCTCTAAGCCACCACAATCCCCCTTGGCTGAGGTCATTAAATCAAAGGAAGAAGAGGCATAAACAAACATGATGTGTAGAATACTATGCTTGAAGACAATGAGTAAATGACGATATTGGTTACACAGAACAGTGATCTTCAACTGTGGTACAAAGTCACAAATAATCTCAAGATAATCACTTTCCAAATTCCATATCTGCTCTATTATAAACTAACCTGCCTGCCTATGTGCCTGTGTAGACAGATATATCCATCCTCCTTTGCATCTTCTATTGCACAACTGGATCTCCACCTTATAGAAGGCATATCCAAGCCACCCCAAATCTTGCTATTGTACACCACTTGCAAGTATAATAGTGCACCAAATAAAAGGACAATTTGGAATAGTCAATAAAACCTTCTTTAATCAAGGTCTAATGGCTGATCTCATGAATATCCTTAAAAGCTCCTTAAAAACAAGTTTACTTTTTGTTCTATAATTTGTAATCAAATCTTAAGGTTTATTCATGTTGTTTTGATCAACTTTATAATGGAAAGATAGTTTAATCCAAAAGAAAAAATTTAATACTTTGATCCTAAGAAACTATTTTTAATTATAATTAAATATTGATAAACATATTTTTGTTTTATTGATATAATGATCAATAAGAGTTTCCATTGTAAATGTAAATTACATTAGGGTAAAATTCTGTTGGTGAAGAAGAATGGAAAAGTTTCAACAATAAAGTGATGTAAAATGTCTGACTGATTTTAAAGTGGAACATGTTCAAGTATTTTTTAAATAGTGTTAGGTAGCAAAGAGCTATGATGGTTACATTCAACTGGATATATTTAAAGGAGTAATATAGAAGTGTCATATAGTAAATATGACAGAAGTTAAATCCTTTTTGTCTTAAACTTATGATGAGAAATTTCAGATGTCATCTTAAAAATGTACAAGGCAGTACATCATTTGCTAAAACATTTTTATAGCTACCATAAGCAGAAAATTTTTGAAGAACACTGTTACAGGAGTCTAATAAAAAGTCTGCACATTGGTCTCATAATGAACAGCTCATTCTCCATTCTTTCACTGTGTGATTACTCTGGCAGGGGAGCACAATCTGGTATAGTAAAAAATATTCTGGACAGACCATGAGAATAGACATCTAGTTTTTCATAAATTTGTTTTGAACCAGTGGCAGTCAGTTAACCTGTGTAGGTTTGTTTCCTCATCTATAAAATGAGGTGATTTGACTATAGTTCATTTGAAACTGGGAGTCATTCCATTTTGTCAATATAAACTCTATAGTGAATGTCCTCAGAGTTTGTCATTGTTTTTCCCTTCCTGTTAAAGTAATAACGAAGTTCTTTTCTAGAGGTAATGTAAACAGTTGGGTATAGAAAGGAAAACATTAACTTTTCTCCTTTTGCTCTCCACTAAAGAGAAAATGCTTCTCTAAGACTATGTAATTAATAAATGGTCAAATCATTTGTTGACACCATTCCACAGCCATTACAATAATTTTTGAGACTTCATGGAAGACCTAATAAATCCTATGGCATACACACGTCTTCTCTTTACATCAGGCATTCTTAACCTGGGGTCCATGAACAGAATTCAAGCAATTCAAAACTTGTGCAGGAAAAAATGTATATTTATTTTCACTGAACACTTAATTTCAATTATGGATGTTACTCTGCCACTAATACAATTTAGTTTATCATATTAACAGTTGGTGCACGTATCTCAAAATATAATTTATGCTTTTCAGACTTTAAAATTATGGTAGTTTATTAGACTTTCTGCTAGCTCTTGTTATTTAATGCAAAAAGCAGTGCATATATAACTATACACACATATAAAACTATTCTTTTATAACAAAGTTGGTCAATATTTTTCATAACGTATTTCAACATAATTTATTTCCTTTGTAATCCGATATATTTTATTTTATGCATTTAAAACACTGCTCTGAGAAGTGGTCCGTAGGACTCACAGATTGCCAAAGAGGTCTCTGGCACAAAAAAGGGCTAAGAACCCCCACGTGAACATAGACATTTAAGATCATTAAAGCACAACGTGCAGCATAAGACATTTGGGAGCGATCATTGTGAATCTGAAGAACTACAAAGTATGATTCTAAAATTGCCTTCATAATTTGTGGGGCTGGGAGAGTGAGCTAAGAGCCCTTAGGAGCTATCAGTTGGAACTTCAATTTTTTAAAAAAATGTTTTTCAGTAATCTCGGAAGCCAAGTATGAGCAATGAGGATAGGAGGGGCCTATTCTAGTCTCGAGCTTTGTTATTGGCTACAAAGAAAAGCCAACAACCCACTTCCTGTTGACTGAAATTGCCTAAACCCACCCAAACTATCCTCCCTCACCCCACCCTCGTTCGAAGGAGCACAAACCACACTCTCAGGGAAAAACACACACAAACATACACACAAAAACCTATACAACTGAGTCAGAGAACTCTGTTTCAAAATTTACGTCAGGGAATTCCGCCGCTATCCTAGATTGCTAGGCACTAAGCGTGCATTAGTATGCTCCGTTTCTTCGGGTCAGCACAACAGGGCCGGGGGTTCTGGAGTAGCTGCACCTAAAATTTCGTCCACAACCTCAAGTTCGAAAACCATCACTTGCCCCACGGGAAGGTTCCCGCTACACCTGGCTGGAGGTCCATTTCCTTCCTCGTCTCTCGGGGAGTGTTTCGGTCCGGCACACAGGTATCCTTTTGCTTGGAGGTCAGCCCATTCCTAGAAGATCCCGAGTTCGGGCCTCTTTAAGACCCCCAGGTTCGAGAACCTAACGCTCTATTAATTTTATCAGTCTTTGCTGCCTTCTCTGGGGCCTGGGCAATACTTCGGCCTAACTCCTGAGAGCGGCGCTGTTAGTTTACGTGGCAATACGTGATTGGCCCGCCAGCCGCGCCGCCGCCCTTCCAGTGGCTGCCTCGCATTTCTCCGCGCGCTACTCCACCTGAAAGGATGGGATTGGCGGAAGGTGCGGCCGGCCCCGCCCCTCAACCCCGCCTCCTGCTCCGCGTTTGCTTGTGTGTCCTCGCGCTGCTCTTCCGCGCGCAGCCTGGCAGTTTGCCTCTTCCTCGTCCTCCAGCCTGCTTCCATGGCCACCGCTGCGACCGAGGAGCCCTTCCCTTTCCACGGTCTCCTGCCGAAAAAAGAGACCGGAGCCGCCTCCTTTCTCTGCCGCTACCCGGAGTATGACGGGCGGGGGGTGCTTATCGCAGTCCTGGACACGGGGGTCGATCCTGGAGCTCCGGGAATGCAGGTGAGACAGCCTCAGAGGGCCCGGGACGCGGGGCGCTGGCGGTCAGGGACACGAGAGGGGACGCATCCTCGGAGCTCGGCAGGCCGAAGCCCCGCTCTGCGGTGCAGCTGCACCCGGGTCGGCGCGCGGAGAACTTGGCAGCGGGAGGAGGCACACCCGGGCGCATACAGAGACGCAGAAGAGACTAGAGCCCTCGGAGGGGACCCGGCGGCGTGGCATCGGCGAGGGGCCCGAAGCCGGGGCTGGGCCCTGTTCCTGACCCAGACAAAAGCAGCGTGCCTGGCGCGGCTGGTTTGGAGAGCCTGGGTCCACCTTTCGCTCCAGGAAAGTCCTTTCGTGCTTAGGCACTGCCAGGCCGTAGACCCCGGGGCTCCTTGCCACCACCAATGCCTTCCTCCTTTGCAAGTCCCTTGCATCTTGGGCACCGGTCCTTGCCTGCAATTTTCAAAGTAGAATTTTAAACTTTTTTTTTTTTTCCCTGGTTGCGGAGGAATGGGGCAAATGACGTATCAACTTAATGTTTATTGTTGTGGTTCGGGAGATTTGGTTTTGGGGAAAATTGCCTTTAAACACGAAAGCCGGGTTGCAAAAAGATAACTCAGTCAACTTCCGGAATTGTTTCCTCTGGTAGTTTTATGTATTCTATTTTTAAACGATCTTCTGTAATGTGTTTGTTTAAGGTCATTGGATTTCATCCCATAAATCTTTCTTTCCCTTAAAAAGAATCGAATTTTTTTGTGTGTGTGCGAACTTTTCAGACTATAAAATTATGCGTCTGTTTTTTTTAACCTCCGAACATAAGACAACATACTTTAATTACGGTTTTTAAAAATTGTTATTTAAATTTGTCTTAGACAACTTCGAAATCTTTAGATCACAGTACCACACCGAAAGGTAATATATGTCTCTTGGTTAAAGGCATTCTGCCTAAAGTCTTTAAAGTCTGGCTTTTGTAAATTTAGCCTTTTACCGAAATCCAGTAATGAACAAAAACTTCACCGTTGTTTCAGATCTGTCTCTCTTAATTAATCCTACTGTAGGTTGGTCTCTTCCCTGTGTATTTATCAGTCCTTCCTGCATACCTTAACCACTCCCTCTCACCCCTCATTTCTGCAGTTGTCTTCCTCCTCCCCTTAACCTCTGGACCCTTTAGTTGTGCTCTCTGATAATTGGGGGTAGCACTTTGGAGGTTAGGAAGTAAGGCAGGAGGGGAAAAGGAAAGCCAGTTTGAGTAGCTTTCTCTATAGAAATCCTCTGGGAATCTTGCTTCCTTCTGTTAATTCTTCAGTAGTATCCTGGTGGACAGCAGACCTCAGGGCATCTTTGGTGAATCAGACTAGGAGCAGTTGATGAATTCTTTCCTGGTAACTACAGTATCTATGTTGTATTAATAATTCTTAAAATTTAAAACAGTGACAATTATCACCTCATTGAATCTTTATTACAGAGTAGTAATGGTTTCCAACCTGCTGTATATGTTTACTTTTCATAAGGATAAAAGTGGGAGGAGAACAGCTGGGGTAAGTGGTTTGCTGGTTCTTTTGTCACCATAAGAGGTTCAGGAAAGTTTAGAGAGTATTGTCTTTTGTTGAAGAAAAAAATTCTTTTATAGAATTTCCCAGATCTGCTTATCAGATTATTCTGTTACTCTCTGTAAAGTAATAATAATTCTCATCCCACAGGGTTGCTATGAAAGTAATTATAAGGGAGTATTGATTACATGTGGCTTAAGGGCTCAAGAAGAGTGTTAAACCCTAGTTTTTAAAGCAGTGATATTTAGTAGAAGGAGTTTGTGCAGGGTCTTTAATCTGACTACCCCAAAAATAAATATATATTAAATATATGTATATTTTAACATAAATGCTTGAGCAATAAATATATTGAAATCAAGTGAAAATATAACTCTTCTAATAACTTTAACTCTTAGGTATTAACCTATACACATCCAGTTAAAAGAAATTCACATTGGCTTGGATTTTTAAAGATGTTTATTTTTTCCTTTAACAAATTTATTTTGTAACTTTATGTATAGGTCATAAAAATAAGATGCACAGAAATAGGAAGTAAAGAACAAAATAGGAAGAGGAGAATGAAATGGCATTTGGAAAGATAGATGGGAAATGAGTAAAGGATTAGAGACACAGTGAAAACTTTCAAGGACACAGTGGATTTTCTCATTCTTTGGTGACTTTCTTGGGCCCAGTTCTCTTTTGTGACAGCTTTCTGGACATGTTGAAAGTAAAGAGTAGATAGCACGAGGTTATATTCATTATATAAAGGATTAAATATTTGTTCAGCAAATATTCGAGTACCTGCCAGGTGCCTAACATTGTGTTAAATGATGTAGTCCTGCAGACTGTTATTGTTATAAAGATTAAAAAGGAGGGAACTTCGAGAGCTGGACCAGTCAGGCTTTATGGATGAAATGGACATGGACTCAATCTGGAAATATATGTGAAGTAGCCAGCGGGTCTCCCTGCCACCAGCTTTTCTTCTGTTTGATCCATGTTTCACATTGCCAAAATTATTTTTCTTAAAAAAAACAAATCTTGTGTTACACTTCTGCTTAAAATAACACAAAAATATTTTGGGATGCTTATGTATAAAAATCCAAAAATTTGAATTTTGTATTTAAAGTTGCTTATGTGTAAAAATCTAATAATTTGAATTTTGTATTTAAAGCCCTTCACTATCCTACTCTGCCCTCATGCAGATTCAGTTCTTACCATTTCTTCTATCCATTTCCACTCCAACCCCCCCACACCCTTTACCATGTGCTTCCACAGTGAACATTTCTTTCTTTTCCGGTCACCCACATGTCATTTGCCAACACATGCCTTTGCGTGTGGTGGTTTATCTGCCTCTAAGCCTTCTGAAATCACCTGTAAAACTCCTCCTTAATCCTTTTAAGATCCAGCTGGGTCTTGACCTCATTACTTTTGAAGTATCAACTGATTTGATTCAACCTGCCCCCCCCCCATACATTTATGTGTATTTGCCAGGCATTGTGCTAAGGCCTAGGGGGTTAGCCTAGTGCCTGCTAACAGTTATTTGTTGTTTTTTTTCCCTTCTTTGTTCTCATAGGGGTTTGTTCATGTCCTCCTAATAACACTTAAGATATTTTATTTTAGTATTTCTGTTTACACATATTTTTCCTGGTAAGTTAAAATTCTTTTAAATCTTATATCCTAATTCATTTTGTATGACTTGTGCTTTGAACTTTAAATATTTTTGTTGCATGGAAAAAAGTATATATGTGCATAATATCTATAATTTCCTCATAGGGAAAAAAGATTTTGGGAAGAAGATTACAATTAATCCTATAAAAATCTCTTTTTACATTCACCAAATTAAAGGAGTACACTAGGTGATTGTCAGATATATATATAAAATTATTTATACTATATAATCTTATATATACATATTATTGGGTACTAAGCAATTAATTTTAATTTTTATTCTCTTTTAACTAGCCTTCCCTCATCCCCCAAGCTAGGTGGTTTTCTTCTATGCTTTCACAAAGAGTGTCCTTACCTCAATTATTTATTCTCCTATATTGTAATTATCTCTAAAATCTGTCTTCCCAACTGGTTGTAAGCTTTCCGAAAACAAAGACAGTTTTAGTCATACTTCCTTATATTCTCAGAATAACAGTTGCATAATAGTATGTTTATGAAATATCTTCCTTTGCTTATAAGAATATTTTCAGTATCTTCCACCCCTGAAATTTCAGTTAAATACTTATACATTCATTTTGTCTTGTTGCAGATAGTTTGCATACTTCCCTTCCCCCTTTTGTTCAGGTTCTCTCTATAAATTTTAGTGAATGGCTCCCCAACTGTCACCAACTCCTCCACCTTAATTGTTTCAGTGAAGACACAAAGTAACTTAGATTCTTGGCATTTTGGGGAAAGCTTTGGGCTGTTTCTGTTTTATCCAACCAGCATAGTCCAGTAAGCATTTCTCAGTCTTCCACCCCAGTACACAAGGTTTTATTACCTTAGCTCTACTCACAATAACTCTTTGTTCATGCTTTCAGTGCCTTTTTCCCATGTGACACCATCCCCCTCAAAGATGAGGGATATACTTCAATGCTATTTCAATTTCTTTCTTCCCTTTACTTCTCCCAAAAGCTCCATTGCAAAATTCTCAGTTAGTGAATTTACTTTTAAAAAAAAACAAAAACCCTTCTTCCTAACCATAAAGTCTTAATAATTATTATCTTATTATCTCCAGTGGAATGGTTGCCTTTACCTAACAATAAAGTAAAAAATACATGGGATATATATAAGAATTTTTAATGAGAGAGAGAGAGTGTGTGTGTATGTGTATAGGATGGGATTCTTATAAGTAAAGCTTGTGGAAATAGTTAATGGTAAATAAACCACTAAATCCCGTTAGGCTTTTCTTTTGCTTACATACTGGTAAGAAGGTTTCTAATTAGAGGGATCTGTGTCTGAGTTGTAAGTGATGTCTTGTTATTCTTGATCGCAGGTTATTGAAGTTGTTTATTCATTAAATGCTAAGATAGTTCTTAGTACTATTTTGTATCTTTCAAATTATATACATATTTTGGAATACATTTTAAAATATATTATTTTCCTGTATTAATACATGATCTAGCTAGTTTTAATTTTATAGGGGTGTATTATCTTCCCTCTTAATTTCCATTTTTATTTTGGTAGATTTTCTTATGTTTTCTTTCATTATTTTATTTTTTTAAGCTACTCAGCCCATCCCTTCAAAATCAGTATCTCATTTAAAATTTTTCATAATATTAGGATTTGGTAAGCTTTTGAGTGATTTTTTAAAACTATGATTTTGAGCCTTCTGAGTGTGTGTATTAGAAAGATTTTTTTTTTTTTTTTTTTTTGGTTACTAGTATAGACCATACCCCAAGAAATAAATATCCAACTTAAGAATTACTGTACATGAAGATATCAGTTGTGCCTGGGAGGCCTTATGGCCCCTTCAGAAAAGCTGTCAGATCTCTGATTGCCCTATGGCAACATAGTTGGAGTGAGGTTTGGGGTCTACCAGCTCTTGTAAAGAAAAAATTATGTGCCTTTGTTTCCAGCAAATAGTTAATTTCTTTTTCCTTCTTTAGGGTATTCCTTAATTATAAATTTTTGAGGATACTTAAGAGGAAATACTTGGTGTTGGGGGTTGGGGGCGAATGTTGGTCAGAAAGACTTTTATAAACAGAAATTAAACTCTATCTTTTAAAAAAAGAGTTTGAATTTTCCAAGTAGAAAAGGGTTCCAAAAGTTTATATTCTTGTCACTCTGACATTTTTTACATTCCTGCTTCTTTCTTGAGAGTAGAGAAGTACATTCTTCTTTTCTGGAAAAAAAAGGGGGGGAGGGGAGGAAAAAAGCCTACTTCCTGCTGGTAGCTCAGTACATATATCTTGAATACATGAAATTTCCTTTGTGAAGCTAATCCAGAAAGCCTAGAAATTAATTTTCCCACAAAAGCAGTGTGAAAATATAGTACTACTCTTAACCTTTAGCAGTTATATTATGGCTCAAATGGACATTCATGGGCTGGCCAATAAACTGTACCTTAGGAAAATCAGTCTTAATGCTAAGTAATTAATGTCAGATTATTCAATAATTTTTTAATAAATATTTATTGAGTGCCTAAAAGGCACTGCTAGGTATTGAGTAAACATTGGTGAAAAAGATAGACATAGTCCTTGCCTTTATGGAGCCTGTGTTCCAATAGGGGAAGTAAATGAACAAGCAATCATGTAACTATGTGATATTACAGATTAGATTAAGTTCTGTGAAGGAAACCAATGAGATATGGTAAGAGAGTAATGACTTAAAGAGATCATTGGAGAGGCCTTTCTGAAGAGGTGACATTTTGGTAGAAACCTGAAGGTTGAAATGGAATCCCCATGGTATACCTGAAGGGATAGAGAATTCCAGACAGAAGACCCTGTGCAAAAAGGCGTGAGGCAGGGAAGAGTTTAGCATGTTCCAGGAATTGAAAGTAGGCCAGTGTGGTTAGAGTTGTGAGTTACTGGGAGTGGCAGGGGTTAGATCTTGTAGGAATTTTTATAATTCTGAGTGCACTGGGAATCCAATGAAATATTTTAAGCAGAAAATGACATAATTACAGTTTTAAGATTACTTTGGTGGGAGCTAAGAATGGAAATGGAGAGACTTGTAAGGAGAATATCAGTTAGAACAGCAAGAGATGATTGTGGCTTGGAGGTTTGAGATAATGGTTGCAAAAATCAAGAAGAATATAAATTCAAATTATATTTTAGAGAAAAAATTAACAAGACTTCATGATAGATTTGATGTGAGGAGTAAGATAGACTAAAGAATCAAAGAAGGACTTTAAGTTTCTGGCTTGAGCAACTGGTTTTGTGGTGATGCCTGAGATACCAAAGCCTGGAAGGAAACAGATTTGAAGGGGCAAGTTAAGATTGAACTTTGGACTTAACTTTGAGGTGCTGGTGTGGCATCCAATAATAAAATATTATTAAACGTTTTCCTCTTTTTTTGTACTTCTCCAGCCCAAAGCTTACCTTCTTCAGGTCTTTGATTGAATGTTAACCATCTCATTGAGGCCACTCTTGACCAGCCTAGTTTGAAATGAATGCCCCACACCACCTGTCTCCCTTCTCTGCTTAGTTTGTCTCTATAGTAATTATAACAATCTGACGTATTATATATTTTATTAATTTGTTCATTGACTGTTTCCCACTAATATAAGATCTGTGAGATTGTATTAGCCAAAGGGGTGCTGATGCAAATATCAGAAATCTCTTGGCTTTTATAAAGGATAGTTATTTGGGGTAGAAGCTTACAGTTACCAGGCCATAAAGGGTAAGTTACTTTCCTAACCAAAGTCTGTTGCCACGTGTTGGAGCAAGATGGCTGCCAGTGTCTGCAAGGGTTCAGGCTTCCTCTTCCCCTTAAGGCTCCATGGTCCCAGCTTCTTCCAATATCAGCTGTGGGCTGGGATAAGTCTTGTCTCTTTCCTGAGGCTTGCTTCTCTCTGGCCTCAGCTGCTCTGCTCTCTCCACAAGACCAGCTGTAAATTATCAAGTGAATGGTTCTTTTCTCTTCCCAGGGCCTCTGCCGTATCTGTGGAGCCATCTCTGTTCCTCTGTTCTTCTCCTGTGTGTTTACTTTGCCGGGCTCCAGCTCAAAACTCTAGCTTTCTCTTCTGCCATAATCATTTTCTCTCTGAGAAAACGTCCTACTGATGTGGCCCAATCAAAGCCTTAACCATTATTTCTTTAAGTAAAAGTGAAAACCTCTGAATCCAATCCAGTCTAATATGCCCAAAGGAACAGACCAGTTCACAAACATAATGGAATTCATTAACAGTATCAAACTGCTACAGAGCTATTTTTGGAATTCATAAACAATATCAAACTGCTACAGAGGTTATGGGTTTTTGTGTTTTGATTCCTACTGTATCCCAACACCGAAAACAGAGTGTGACCTACAGTAAATGCTCAATAAATATTTGTTAAATGAATACCTTAAACCACTTGCAGGATTCTGTGGTGTTTCCATGACTAAATTTTCTTGTTAATATTTGTCAGGATTTTGGCTTAAAATGAATGCATCTTTTAACTTTCTTGAACCACTTTGATTTTTGTAGGAAATTATAGAGATAAGGGAGCTGACATTTCTTTCTTTAAGGCTAAAAAACTAAAATGTATAATTTCTATTATAATTGTTCTTTAATTTTCAGGTTACAACTGATGGAAAACCAAAAATCATCGATATCATTGATACAACAGGAAGTGGTGATGTGAATACTGCTACAGTGGTAGAGCCAAAAGACGGTGAAATTATTGGTCTTTCAGGAAGAGTGCTTAAGGTTGGAGTTTTTATTTTCTTATTGAATTCTGTTTTTGTACTGCTGCCTCAAAGCATCTAATATTTTTACCTTAAATTTGATGGTAGGATGAGTATTATTGCTGCATACAAATTACCTCAGAACTTCACAGGTCAAAGCAACAAACATTTATTTTCTCACCATTTCTATGAGTCAGGAATCTGGGCGTGACTTCACTAGCTTCCTCAAGTTCAAAATCTCCTGAGGTTGCAAACTGTTGGCCAGGGCTGCAGTTTCATCTGAAGGCTCCATTTGGGTGGGGAAGTAGTGTCCATTTCCAAGCTTACTCTCAAGTGTTTATTGGTAGGCCTTAGTCCCTCACAGCATGGGCTTCTCCACAGGGCTGCTTTACAACATGGCAGGTGTCTTCCTACAGGGTGAGTGATCTTTTCCAAGGTAGAAGCCATGGTCTTTTTATAAAGTAATCTTGGAAATGACATCCCATCACTTCTGCCAAATCCTGTTAATTAGAAGTGAGTCGTAAATCCAGTGCACACTTAAAGGGAGGAGATTTTACAAGGGCATGAATAACAGGAGGTATGGATCTTGAGGGACCATTTTAGAAGAGGCCATTGTTTTGTTTTTTTGATAGGAGGCTTAGAATTTGAATCTTTTTCAATGTGATTGCCAGATTGTTTTAAGTTTTGAATAGAAAATTAGGAAAAGTGACCAGATGATAGATTTGCCTTTATCCTTTCCTCTTCCTTCATGAATTTTCCTGTGAACTTGAACATGAAGAAATATTGAGGCTATAGGAGCTATGGACTTAAACGACTGGCTGTGTCTTATTCTGTGTCCTTGGTAGAAAGACTTGGGTAAGCTAAATCATGAAAAAAATGATAATACAACAAGGATAAAGTAGTGTATGAAATAGTTAATGAATTTGAAGAATGACAGAATTTTGGCTTTGACTTAGTAATCTTATTTAACCAGAGGTTCTTAACCTTTTTTGTTCCATGGACCCCTTTGCCAGTCAGGTGAAACAAATACTACTGTAATTTATTTATTGCATACATTCATAAGTGAACGAAATGCTAGATTTCAGTTAGAGGTCAGAGAAAATAAAGATAGTAAGTTGATTTTTTTTTTTTTAATTCAAGTTCACAGACCCCCTGAAATCTTTCCATGGATCCCTTGGGGGTCCGTGGACCCCGGGTTAAGAACCCCTGATTTAAACCAATACACAGAATTAGTTTGGAATATAACATTGTGATATTTAGATATCCTAAAGAGCTATATTTAATTCTTTTCACCTTCTGCCGTATGTCTGAAATTTGCTTTAGGAATTATCTTTTGGATAAGATTTTCATGACCGTGTATTAATTTTCTATCCTACATAACAAATTGCCACAAACTTAACAACTTAAGAATATATGCAGTTATTATCACACAGTTTCTATGGGACAGGGTCCAGGCATGCCTTAACCGGGTCCTTTACTCAGGGTCTTATATGATAGTAGTCAGAGTGTTGTGGTCTCATCTGAGATACAAGGTCCTCTTCCAAGCTCACATGGCTTTTTTGGTAGAATTCACTTCCTTGCAGCTTGCTTTTTCAAGGCCAGCAAGAGAATCTCTGATCTTGGGCATGGCCTAGTCCCCCACTTAAAGGGCTCACCCAGTATTATGGATTGAACTCTGTCCCCACAAAAAAAGATGTATTCAAGTTGTAATCCCAGTCTGAATGTGACCCTATATGGAAATAGGATCTTTGAAGATGTTATTAGTTAAATGAGGCCAAATTGATTAGTGTGTACCCTAATCCAATGATTGGTATCCTTATAAGAAGATATTTGGGCACAGAGACAGGGGAGAATGCTATGCGACACCTGAGGCAGGGAACTCCATGGATTGCTGGCAAGCCATGCCAGAAGCCAAGAGAGAGGGATGAAACACATTCTCCCCTACAGGTTTAAAAGGAGGCATGGCCCTACTGACAACTTTAATTCAGACCCCTAATCTGTAGGACTGTGAGACAATAAATTTCTGTTGTTTTAAGCTACCCAATCTGTGGTAGTTTGTTATGGTAGCCATAGGAAACTAAGACACACAAGATAATATCCCTTTTGATTAACACAGGAGCCAACTGATTAGGAACCTTAACTACATCTGCAAAATCCCTGCACCTTTGCCTTTTAACATAACATAACCATGGGAGTGTTTCACTCACAGGTCCTGCCCACCCTCAAGGGGAGGAGACTATACAAGGGCATAAGTCATTAGGGTTCATCTTAGAATTCTGCCTACCAGCAGACTGTAGGTATAAATATTCTAAAATTTGCTTCCCTTTCCCTATGCTTTTTTTAAAGATTGTGAACTCCAGTGAAGTTAGCTTCTGTACGTATGAATTACTCTAAATTTTCCCTGTCTTCCCCCAGACAACCTTATTATTTAGTGTATATTTCAAAGAGAAACTTGGAATTCCTGTGGGTTATGTCGGGAAATTAGAGAGCATTCCTATTAAGTCAGGCAGATTTAGAACCATATAAAGTATTACTGTCTGTACTTCTGTAGTTGTTTATTTTGTGTAGTGAACCATTCCTGAAATAAACCACATGAATTAATGATACACTAGTGCTCAAAGGTAGAATTATTTTTACTATGTATAGGGCTATTAAATAAAATCTGAAAATTGATAGATTGATACTTTTAGCTTTTTTCAACCTGGTGAGCTGTTCTTTGTCTCGGCTATTAAGTATTCTCAGCATAGCAATGTGGTGGGTGTCTTTAATTTAAATTATATTCAGTATTTCTACGTAGTTTAAAAAGTAAAAAATTCTTATAAGGGTTCTAACAAAAAAAAGTTAGGTCTCTTGCCCAGCCTCTCTCCCTTTCACTTTCATTTTCCGCACAGCCAGAAATAAGTCTTTGGTATATTAAATTTTTATCTTCAAATATTTAAATAACATGCTAATACTTTTTATTTCTTGAATTTTTTTCTAGTTTTAGGCTTTATCTAAAATTAATTTGATTGAGCTCTCACGTCTGAAAACTTTTCTTGCATTGTTTCTTAGATAATTTCCTCCCCAATGATTTTTGCTGTCTTTTATCTGGAACATCTATTAATTGTATGTTTCCTAGTGCTGCCATAACAAATTACCACAAACTTGGTGGCTTAAAACAACAGAAATGTATTGTTTCACAGTTCTAGAGGCTGAAACTCTGAAATCAAGCTTGTTAGCCAGGCCATGCTCTCTCCATTGGCTCTGAAGAAGACTCTTTCCTTGCCTCTTCCTTGTTTCTGGTGGTGGCTGTCAATCCTTGTTGTTACATGGCCTGAAGTTGTGTAACTCCAGCCCCTCTGCCTCCATCCTCACATGACCTTCTCTCCTTTGTTGTGTGTCTCTGTCTCTGTATCTCTTCTGTTCTTATAAGGATACCAGTCATAATTGGATTAAGGGTCTGCCCTGCTCCAGTATGACTTCAGCTTAATTAATTACATCTGCAGCAACTCTGTTTCCAAATAAGGTCACATTCTGAGCTACTGGGAGTAAGATTTCAACATATCTTTTTGGGGGGCACAGTTAAAACCCATAACAGATCTCTTGAATTCATTCTCCAGTTTTTCTTCACTGCCTTTATTTTTTTTCCTCTTCCTGAAAAGTTTCTAAGATTTCCTCAAAATTATTTTCTAACCCATGTACAGACTTAAAATTATTGCTTATTATTTTTAATTGCAAAAAAAAAACCTTTATGTTTACTCAGAACATATTCTTTGTATCATGTATGTGTCACTTTAAATCTGGGAATATTATTCTTGTCTTAATTTTCCTTCTCCTATTCCTTTCCTTTCATTGGCTGTTTCTTTCTCCTTGTTCTCTCTTTTTACTCGCCTTTCTCCTCCTTCCTTCTTCCTCCTCCTTTTCTTTCTTCTCTTCTTACTCATTTCTGTCCTCCTCCTCTTCCTCATTTCTCTCTTCTCTTCTGCCTCCTCTTTTTCCTTGCTCTCTGCCTTTTGCTTTAGAAGTTTTCCTCAGGTGTCTAGTCTTCATTGGCTGTCTCTTGTTTAGCAAAGCTCACAAAAAGAGCTGATAGGAAGCACTCTCTGTGCAGGGTCTTGTGGTGTGCTTTGCTCTATAGGGTGATGATACTGCAGTTTCTTTTGGGGGACCCCAAAATATCAGCATATGCTACATTTTTTTACTTTGAGATGTTCAGTTACCTCAAAGTCTTGACCTGGGATTTGGGGGGAAGAGTGGGAAATAGGAGATAAGCCTGGCTATCAGCATTCAAGGAGTCATGCTATGAAAAGGTGGCCAGGGTGGCCTCAGGCAGACTCTCCCTCCCTCCCTCCCTCCCTCTCTCCCTCCCTCCCTCTCTCTCTTTTTGAAATATTATTTTTAATTGTGGTGATATATATATATATAACATATCAATCATTTTAAACCATTTTAAATGGACAATTCTTTGACATTAAGTACACAAACAATACTGTGTAACTTTCACCACTGTTGGTTTCCAAACTATTTTCATCATCCTAAACCAAAACTCATACTCCTTTAGTAATAATTCCCCTTCTCCCCTCTCCCCACCTCTGGTAACCACTATTCTGCTTTCTGTTTCTGAATTTGAATATTCTAAGTATTTCATTTAAGAGAAATCACACAATATTACACAACATGATGTCTTCAAAGTTCATTCATGTTATAGCATGTACCGGCACTTCACTTCTTTTTATGGCTGAATAATATTCCATTGTATGGATATCACATTTGGTTTATCCATTTATCCATTGATGGACACTTGAATTACTTCGACCTTTTGGCTGTTTTGGATGACGCCATTATGAACATTGGTGTTCAAATGTCTATTCTAGTCCCCGCTTTCAAATCTTTGGGTATACACCTACAAGTAGAATGATTTGGTCGTATAACAATTCTATACTTTCTGAGGAATTGCCATACTCTTTCCCACAGTGGCTGCACTAATTTACATTCCCACCAACAATGTACAGGTGTTCCAGTTTTCCACATCCCCTTAGCACTTATCTTCTGTGTTTTTTTGTTTTTGTTTTTTAAGTAACCATTCTAGTGGGTGTGAGATGGTATCTCATTGTGGTTTTGCTTTGCATTTCTCTGATGGCTAATGACTTTGAGCATCTTTTCATGTGCTTATCGGCCATTATGTATGTCTTTGGAGAAATGTCTGTTCAAGTGTTTTCCCCATTTTTTATTGGATTGTGTGTCCTTTTGTTGAATTGCAGACGTTCTTTATATATTCTGGATCTTAAGCCTTTATCAAATATGTGGTTTCCTAATATTTTCTCCCACTCTGTAGATTGTCTTTTTACTTTCTTGATAAAGTCCTTTGATGCACAAAAGTTTTTCATGTTGGTGTGGTCCCAATTTATCTATTTTTTTTTCTTTTGTTGCTGGTGTAAAGTCTAAGAAATCACTGCCTAACACAAAGTCTTGAAGATGTTTCCCTGTGTTTTCTTCTAGAAGTTTTATAGCTTTAGTTCTTTGTGTTTTATTTATTTTTTAATTTTTAAATTTTTGCTTTTACAGCTTTAGTTCTTATATGTAGGTAGGTCTTTGATCCATTTGGAGTTGTTTTTTTTGTTTTGTTTTGTTTTTTACATAGTATGAGGGTAAACCTTCAACTTTTTGCATAAGGCTGTCCAGCTCTCCCAGCACCATTTGTTGAACAGACTACAGTATTCTTTCCCAACGGCATGAACTTGGCACCTTTGTTAAAAATCAGTTGGTCAAAGGTGTGCAGGCAGACTCTTTTTTTGTTTTGTTGTTAACATTCCAAACATGTATAACCAATGAACATGAATATGGCCTAGATTTCTTTACTGGTATTCACTTCAGTAATTTGAATCCACAAATGCAAGCAGAAAGTTACCAGGTAAACACAGATTATATATGCAAATTTCTTTCCACAAAGGTCACAATGTGCAGATACTTGTCTGAGAAGCATGCATCTGGAATTATGGCCAAACTTTTTAAAATGCAGAAATGTAAAATTATGTCTTGAAAATATGAGGAGATGGTTTACACATTTCAAAACTCAAATGTTGCTTATACCAGAGATGTATGACAGCTACAGGATTCATGTGACAAGCAATAAGACCTCAAGAAATTAATACTAGTCAAAGAGAACAGGACTATTTTTTACATTTCACTGAAAATACATTGACTGCTAGAATACAGAATCTAGCAGGAATGTAGGGAAAAAATTACAAAATCTAAAGCCAATTCCTTAGTATTTCTTATTACCTAAACAACAGCATGACATTAAAAGAAAATTGCACTTGCATTTTAATCGCCAATCTCACATTAATGAACTTCTCCAAAAATGAAATGCAACCAAAAAGCTTCAAATTCCAACTAAAAAGTCTACAAGGCTCAGATTAAAATGTGGAATATTTCAGATGAAAGTAATAAAAATACAATTGGTTTTGTTATTTAATGAATGGAATCCAAAGTTCTTGACATTCCTTTGAAGGCTGGAATTTTTCTGAGGGTTTTTTCATTTTTCTGAGGGTTTCTACATCTTTTTCTTAGTGATACAAGTTATCTTAGGTAACTTACAGAGTCAGTCTCTACAAAGTACTTCTGTCTGTTGCCATTCTGATAAAACAAAACTATTCTTCATTAACTTAGCCGTATATGTATTTTTATTGTACTGCTTAAACACATGAACATTTATTATTTTTTTCTACTAAAACAAAGTACAGTATTTTTTCTAGCTGTCAATACTGTATTTTCCCCCTCTGAAGATGGCTCCCTCGTCTGTTTGCTTGCTTTTGCTCATTGTTGTTTTTGCCTGTTGCTTTTTGCTTGTTGTCTGTTTTTTTCTTTAGGAGGCACTGGGAACCGAACCCAGGACCTCCCATGTGGGAAATGGGCTCTCAACTGCTTGAGCTACATCTGCTTCTAGCTAGTTTGTTTTTTTGCTCATTAACTGCTCATTGTTTGCTCATTGTCTTGCTTGTTGTTTTGCTCTTTTTTTTTTTGCTTGATGCCTGCCTGTTGTTTTTGCTCGATATCTGCTCATTGTCTGCTCACTGTTTGTCTTCTTTGGAGGCACCGGGAGCCGAACCCAGGACTTCCTGTGTGGGAGGCGGGCACTCAACTCTTTGAGCCACATCTGCTCCTAGTACTGTATTTTTAAAAGGTTAACATTAAAAACAAAGAACCATTATTTTCTTTTAAAATCATTAAGCTTCTTGAATATCTTAAGCTTTCTTCTTTTGCCTGTGTTCTTCAATTTCTGATAATGAGGAAGGCTGCTGCAATGAGTATCCTTTGCAACTTCTTCATTTGTATAAAAGTGATCACTGCTAATAGTAAAACCCTGTTTTTTGTATCACATAGTCTATACCAATAGGAATATTGGGTGGATATGGTCCTATTTTATACTCATCTGTGATTGTATAGTCCTCCTTGTTTTCATCACTTTGGTCATCTGCGTTTTCACTTGTCTCTTTGTTGAGATCATCAGCAGATTCAGTGCCTTGCTCTGTATTCTCATTTTTCCATTTTCTAGTGCCGCTTCAGTTTCTTGCTCAAGTTCCTCGATTTTGTCCTCCTTAATTTCAACCAAACCATCATCATTTTTGTCTCCAGATTTAAATGCCATGCCCGATTTATGAAGTTTCTGAAGTTCCGAATCTTCCTCAATCACCAGCCTCACCTAGAGTGACAAAACCTTCCATACTCCCTGGGAAACACACTTTTTAAGCTTTTTCTTAGCTGCTGAAGAACTCACATTTGCATCTTTTTTCACAGCTTTGTGACCTGGTCTGCCTCTCCACATTGTTGAGAAGACAGCGTGAACCTCTACTTCCAGTGTTAAATATAGATTGCAAATTATGGGAAGTAGTACTAACAAAAGACAGTACACTTTGAGCTCCTTGTTGAGTCTATGAAGAACTCATTCCAAGAATCATTAAGCTAGCAAGATGTGTAGTACCCTGGTTCTTCCTTCCAAGAGATGCTGGCATACTTAAAAGACTGGGTAGCAGCAGAAAAAGGTCTATTCCTGCTGTAGACAGGTCATGCCCATGACCCTGCAAGCCCCTACCAAGAGATGACTGCTGGAATGACTTGGACATTGTAGAACTATCACTTGTCTAGTTTATAGATTTTTAAAAATTATTTTAAGATGGCCAAAAAGAAAGCTCACACTAGAAAGGTTAAGTTTGCTTCAAAAAATGGTAATGCCAAGGAAAAGGATCAGTAAGGATTATAGAATCTTCTTCAAGCTGAGAACCAGTGGGCAACTCTGAGGGAAAGGGAGAGAGAGGAGAGGTACCTCTCAAGTCAGCGGGATACAAAGGATCTCACAATCACTTGCAGCAACCACTCTCCAGATTCTTTTTGATATGTCTCATCTCTTTCCTCTGTTCTGCAGACCTCTCCAGAAAGCTGACATCCCAACTTCTCTCTGGTTTAGAAAGAAGCAGTTGCCTCGTTGGTCAGGTTTGGGCAGGATGTAGGATGGAGAGGGTCTAATTGCTCCTTATAAAAACATTCAGCAAATCTTGTTTACAGCTTTTTTTCTCCATCCATACACAAAACATATACCCATACACGTGTTCAGTCTAATTTTTTTCAAGGATGTGCAAGTGTTCATGTATCTTGTAATAGTCAAAAGAATAATGTTATTAGTCACTGGGTAGTTGGTTCTCAGAACTTTTTAGTACACAATTTTTGGAAAGCAATACAATAAAGTCTTCAAGTTCTTTTCCCTTAGTCATGCTTTAAAATAAACTAAATGTCTATATTCTATTTCTGCTTCTTCCAAATATCCCAAAAACTTGTTGAATATTAATGTCGTCTTCTGGTTTAAGATCAACTGCTAGTTAGGCGCTTTGATTATTCCAGTAGTCTCATTCTCTGGGGTGATATTCCGAGGCCTTCTTGAGAAAAATACTAGCTGATTGCTTCTGGTCAGTTTATTCCCATAAGCAGATAGAAGAAAAAAGGCAAGTAAAAGCTTAAACCCTTTTATTGTGAAATATACATACATAAAAGTGCATAAGACACATATGTACAATTTAATGAATAAAGTAACACCATTGTATACACCACCCAGGTCACAACCCTATTCTGACTTTTGTGATAATCATTTCTTTGCTTTCCTTTATGGTTTTACTACCTCTGTGTGGATACATAAAATATATTGTTTAGTTTTGCCTATTTTTGAACTTTATATGAATAACCTCATCAGTGTATCAATTTATGTCTTTAACTCAGTTTTTTTTGGTGGGATTCATATATGTTATTGGATGTAGCAATAATTTGTTCCATTTCATTGCCGTGTAATATTCTATGGCATATATATACCACACATTCTACTACTGATGAACAGTTGAGTTTTTCCAGTTTGGTGCTATCACTTATAACAGTTCTTTAGAGAACATTCTTGTACATGTTCCTGAGTCATGGATATCTACCTTTACTAGGTGCATTTTCTTAGGGTTCTCTAGGGAAACAGGACCGACAAGAGATACCTGTAAATAGTATGAGATTTTATAAAATTGTCTCACGCAACTGTGGGGATGCACAAGTCCAAATTCTGTAGGGCAAACTGCAAACCAGGGGCTCTGATGAAGGTCCTTGATGAGTTAGTTACCCAGGAGATGCTGACTATCCAAAGTAGAGATGGGAATTCTCTCTCTGCTGAAATCACTTCCCCTTTTAAGGCTGTCAGCTGATTGGATGAGACTTCACTCATTGCTGAGATGGCAGTCTCCTCCGTTGATTGTAAATGTAACCAGCCATAACCAGCCATCTAAGCAATCAGCTCGCTGATCACTAAAGTCCATGAAATGCCCTTGTATTACAACCGGGCACCATTAACTGGTTGAATTGACACGTTAGCCTAACCATCATGCTTGGTAATGGCCAAACTGTTTTTCAAAGTGTTTGTACAAAAATACATTTCCAACTATCTAAGAGTTTTAATAGTCGTACTACTCTGCTAACACTTGATACTTTGGAACTTTTTTGTTTTTGCAGATTTCCAGAAATCTAGGGGTATCTTGTTTCAATTTGCCTTTCTCTAACTGCTAATGAGATAAAGCACCTTTTTGTATGTTGTTCATTCTTTTGGATTTTCTCTTTGTGAAGTACCTGTACAAGATCATTTGCTCTTTTTTTTTTCCCTCCTACCAAGTGGTCTGTTGTTTTCTTGATTATTTATGGTTATTTATATACTAGTCCTTTGATTATCTGTGTTGCAGGTTTCTTCTCCCATTTCTTATTTTTGTTTTCACTTCCAGTATGCTGTCTTTTGATGAAAAGAATTCTTAATTTTGATGTAGTTGAATATCAATCTTTGCTTCTTTGCTTAGCGCTTTTTAAGAAATCCTCCTTGACTCCAAGATTATGAAAATATTCTCCTATAATATTTTCTAAAATATTTCACAGTTTTCCTCTTCATATTTCTTCTAGAATTTACCTGGAATTGATTTTATGTTAAGTTTGAGACAGGAGCTTTCCATATGAAGACCCAATTGTACCAATGCCATGTACTAAATACCGTAATTTCCACACTAATTTTCAGTGCCGCCTTTCACTTTGTAACCTTCAAAATGTGGTGACTTTTGGTTTTTATAGTCTTGTTTCCCATTTTCTTTGTCCTTCCGGGTTCATTTTTTCCTTATTGTAATTTTAGTAGCGTTTTAGAAGAGAGTACAGTGCTTATTTCATTTTTAAGTCATCAAAATTTAGTCTTACATATTAAGAAAACGAAGGTAAATCTGGTGACTTGGCCAATTTAGCACAGTATTTAGATGCAATAGTGCACTGGCAGTACCATGAGGCTGACAAGTCTGAAATACAGTTGTAGTGAAAAAACAAAACAAGCCTCTGTGTGTGTGTGTGTGTGTGTGTGTGTGTGTATGTATGTATATATGGATTTTACTGCATGGTATAGTAACATCTGTGATATGATTCATTAAGAAACATGTCCTATTGTGTTAAACATCCTCTCTTTAAGATAGGGAAACATAAAATTAGCAAGTAATTAAGGGAGATTATGTATGCCATATGAAAATCAAGTAATTAAAACCATTTTAAAGATATCAATTTAAAATGGTCAAAATTTAGAGACCAAAAATAACTTCATTTATATAGAATACTCAAATATGTAAAATAATATGTTCATAATTACCTCATATAAATTAAGTTTTACTCTAATTTGGTTAAGATTAGATAGCATAACCATGATTCTAATTTTCATTCCTTGAATTTTTTGCATAATTTTTGTAGCTAGTCTCCCTTCACTGTAAGGAAAACACATAGTAGTGATTTGAAAAATAACTAATTACATGCACCCTGCAAATTTTGGTCTTTTAAAGTTAAATAAATTATGTATTTCAGTATTTGAATTACAGATAAAAGTAATTTTGATTAAATATGTCTTCATATCTGTTTATTTCACAGTTATTTTAATTCATTATTCCATTTAATCCTCTGGTATTTCCCAGTTTTTTGTAATCTCTTTGTACAAAGAACTTGTCAGTAGGATTATAAAGCTTGTGTAGCAGGACACTTGCATGTATATATTTTTAAAATTTTCCCAACTAGTGACTGCTAACCTTTTTGTGGTTGTAACACTTTTTGTTGTTATGTCATGGATTGATGCAGGAACATTAATTTAAAGATAAGAATCCTTGTTCTCTAAAGAAAATTAATTTTGAATGAAAAGCTCTAATTTGTATGCCAACATACTTGAAATTCCAAATACTCCAGACTTCCAGTTGATTCAGAAAGGAATAATGAGACATAGGCCTTAAAAAAAATCACTATTCAGTAACTCTTCGAAGTTCTGTAAATGATTGTTTTTCTCTATTTAGTTATGAGAAAATTTCATCCAGAAGTTTTCTACATGGGAAATAATTTGGTGAGCCACATGGAGATGTGTTGATTAAACATTGCATGAGTGAGGATTGATGAGTCAACCAACTCTGAGGTAGTTCAACCTCATAATTTATACACATTTAAAAGCTGTTTTTGATTGATCATGGGTCCTATAGTTGCAAAGAATATGCATACATTTTCTTGATTGACATTTTAAGTTGGTTGATGCTCAATGCATTTTATTATTCTCAGGAATCTTAGAAGGTAGAGACTATTTTCTTTCTTTATAAATGAGGTTGTATAAGCTTGTGTGTCCCACTTATTTATAAGTAGAGTTTGTGTTCACAGACCGATTTAAATTGTCTTTAAAGCCCGTATTCTTTACACTGAATTTTTTGGTCTCCATGATAGAATAATTTTCAACCTGTTGTTTGGGAAGCAATTTAATTTCCTTTTGCTTCTTCCACCATTGGTAAACTGGGCATACTCTTATATCATTCTATTAATTAAAAGCTCTAGGTGTTATTTTGAAATACTTCAAGTTGAAGAGGCCTTTGTAAGATGTTATATACAATTAATGTGATTTTTTAGAGCTTTTTTTTTTTTTTAAGAACTCAAATAACTTTTACATAGTATCTATCCTGTCATATGTTATTTTCCTCAACAGGAAATCTAAGCATACAAAAGGTTCTGTAAATTGCTACTCCTCTTCCCTAGTTCATGGGCAGTAGAGTGGCAAAGGGGGAGATGAGATATCATTGATCTTAGCAGTTTGTTAAAAGCATTTTATAAAAACCATCTTATTTATGGATGAGAAAAAGAAGAGGCCATAGAGATAAGTGGCTGTTCAGAATACTAAAAATATTGCTGTAATACATGGGCCTGCTCATCTAAGCTACATTATATTAGAGTAGAAATAAACCGTTTTTCCCCAGTAGTATATATCATGGAAATTGGGAAGCATTTAGTGAGTGAACAATTTACTTTTTTCTGTAGATTCCTGCAAGCTGGACGAATCCCACAGGCAAATATCATATTGGCATAAAAAATGGCTATGACTTCTATCCAAAGGCTCTTAAGGAAAGGATACAGGTAATGTTCCACATGGTATCAATGACTTGTATATCTTCTAATCATTCTGCAAAAAAATAACAAAAACACAAAAAATAATGTGTATGACTTTTATTGGGTACTATTTTATAAAATTTCAGCTGAAATACACATAGGTATTTTTTTGTTGTTTTGTTTTGTTTTGATTTTTAGGAGGTACCAGGGATTGAACCCAGGACCTCGTACATGGGAAGCAGGCGCTCAACAACTGAGCTACATCCACCCCCCAATGAGAGTTGTTTGTTTTTAGGAGGTACCAGGGAAGCAGGCACTCAACTACTTGAGCTATATCCTCTCCCCAGTATTTTTATGTAATATATTAAAAATAAAAAACTGTTACTAAGGTACAAACTGACATGTAAAAATGGTTAAATTAAAGTGGGCCCTTCCCTTGGTTCAGTTGAGATGATTAGTTTGATGTAAATGGTACCTTTAGCAGGCATCCATGGGGAGACACAGTGGGTTAAAGACCCTAGAGACGAAGGTAAGAACAAGTAAAAGAGGCTGTAAAAAAATAACCTAGAGAGAGAAAACTGAGGAAGCCTCTGTGTCCATCAAAATGCAGCTGTAGTCTTTATTCTTGTCTTCTGCCTACAGTTGACTTAAAGCATTTTCCAATTCTGTAAAGGCCAAGAATATAGTATTCTTTTTACTTAAATGCCAGGGAATTCAGTCAGTTATTTGACATAGTATTATTCTTTGGAGAAAGGGAGAATTTCAATTGGGGGATATAATATGTAAAAATACATTTAAACATGCCTTGGTAAACTTGTTTTCTCAAAACTTAGGTGTAATGAATTAAATAATCAATTTGTAATAATTGATTCATTGCTTTATTGACTCAACTCTACATGATTTTATTTTAACCTCTCTACGAGAGTTGTATAGCATCACAATTTTAACAACTAGATCCACATATAAATTATAACTGTCTAGGTTTACCTGAATGTATTGCCAATCTAATTGAAAGGCAATTTTTCTGTCTTTGCAGAAAGAACGGAAGGAGAAAATCTGGGACCCTGTTCACAGAGTGGCCCTTGCAGAAGCCTGTAGAAAGCAGGAAGAATTTGATGTTGCCAACAATAATAGCCTTTCTCAAGTTTGTGCTAATCATTTTTATTTAAACACTACCATGGAATCATATTACCATAGAGTTCTTAGAGAATTAATATACTGTTTTTTCACAAGGTTTTTTTTCAAGTGGTTAATTTTACTAATTTTCTCTTTATTATTTATCCTGAAGTAAATTTATACATGTTTATTAATTTTTAAATCTTTTTAATTGAAGTATAATATGCATATCTAAAAGTACATAAGTCATAAGTGTGTAAACACTCTCTATAAAGCTGCTATGTACAAACACTATAAGCAGCACCCAGAAATCCTTCTCATGCCTTCTCTAATCGCTGCTCCCTTCTTCCTCCCCAAAGGCCACCACCATCCTGACTTCTAATACCATAGAATGATTTTGCCTATTTTGAATTTTTTTTTTTTTTGAATTTTATTAATTGAAATCTTTTAGTATATATACTTTTATGAGTAGCTTCTTTTGCTAAACATTACATTTGTGCTGTTTATTCATGTTGTAGGGTGTTTCAGTAGTTCTTTCGCTTTCATTGCTATATATAATATTTCATTGTATGAATGCCCTACAATTTATTCACTCTGTAGATATCAAATTTTTGGCTAATATGAGTACTGCTATAATGAACATTTTTGTGCATGTCTTTGGGTCATAAAATAGTTGTACCAGTTCATATTCCCAGAAGAAGTATATGAGAGTTCCCATTATTCTACATTCTTACCATTAAATGTTTTTTTGAATCAGTTTATAAAATGAAGATAGTGTCTTTGTTTATTAAGAAAGAGATATGTGCTACTTGCAGAAATTTTGGACAAGTATATAAAGTAGCAAGTGGAAGTTCCCAATAATGATAATTTGGTCTTTATCCTTCCTCATTTTCTTTTCATGCATGCATGTACCTTTCCTTAATCAAAAATGGGATTATTTTTAGTGGTTCTCAATCCTGGCTGCATGTTAGAGTCACATGAAGAACTTTTAACACTGCCTATGCTTATGTGTGAAAGATGAATTAAATCAAAACCTTTGTCAGGATGACAAACATTGTTTAGAGCTGCCCAAGAGCTTTAATTAATGTACACATAGGATTGAGAACCACTGGCCTGTGTTATACCTATATAGAAATTTAACTTTTGTTTACTTTATCTGTACATATCATCCTTTTTTTAACAGCTGTATAATTTTATTACATCGTTATTTGTATTTCTTCAACCTCGTTTTGTTAGGCACATTAAATATAGTATTTCAGATGCTATACATAAACTGCTAACTTTAATTTATTACATTTGGTATACAAAATTTTCTCTATAATTATCTTTTTCCCTTAATGTATATAGTTGATGTTGAATAAATAAAAGTGAAGCATTACTTAAGACTTTGGGGTCTTAGGAAAATTAAATATTTATGTACTATTATACATATGTGCTAAGAGTATTTAGGTGAATGTGAGCTAGAACCTAATACATAGAACAACATTTTAATCCAGATGCATGTAATTAACAACAGCAAAAAGTTATTAGGTTGAAGCATATGAAATTGCCATTTTTTAGATCAAAAATGGTTCAATAGCAACAATTTTATATGCTTCAACCTAATATATTCCAAGATTAAGTGTAAATATTATTACATCTTTTTTAAAGGGGATTCAGAATACTTTTTCAGTTAAAATATTGGACCTTCCATTCCTCATTTTTATAAATAGAGGGTTATACTCCTTCGTTCCCAGATGCTGTTTCCAGATGACCTGGTGAACATTAAAAAAAAATTCAGATTTCTGAACTTTATCCCCTACTATTTTGATTTAATAAGGGGGATGGATGAAACATGGAATTTATTTTTTAAATGACTTTTCAAGTGATTTTGATTTGCAGTGAAGTTTGATAACCACTGAACAATTACTATTCTAATTATAATAATTCCTCTTGTAACTTTTTGATGAATTAACTTGCACACAATTGCACAGCTAAAAAAATGGCAGAACTGGAGTTTGAAATCATTTTTCTTGCCTCTAGTTAGAGTACTAATAATATTCTGTTTATAGAAAGCAAATTGGTTTCAAAAATATTAAATGCTCTAGATCAGGGGTTGCCTGACTTTTTCTGCAAAAGACCAGATAGTAAATATTTTCAGCAGTCTGCCATCACAGTAGCATGAAGCAGCTTTATTTTCAAAAATATAATTGGGTGTTTTTGAAGAGGTTTTGTATATCTACATTAGAGAAAATATTGAGTGTCAATTGTTATTTAATACATCTATTTTAAAGCACTCGTTCCTTACATTCATGACTACAAATTTAAAATAAAGTTTCTTACCCATATTAAATGCTTTTGTACATATATGACTTAGTACAAATTCTAAAGGCGATAAGATGACTCATGGTTTTTATAAATTTGAAATGGAGAAAAGTCCTAATGTAAAAAGCTAAAAGTTGCTAACCTATTATAGCAATTTTATTTTAGAGTGACTTTTGGAAATTAGTTATAATACAGATTACAGATATATTACCAAAATATCTTTGCCAAATGATATCTCCAGCATGTCTCATGACATCTTTCTCAAAGCAGGTGGAGTGAGTGACCAAATGAAAGATAAGAAATAGGAAGTATTTTTTCAATGTTTAGTAATTAATTGATAACTGGTTTATTAAATTGGACTTCAAGTTGCATAATATAAAAAGATGTTTTTCCAGGGTAACATGATAATACTACTGGGTCACATTGTATCTTTGGTTGTGTTAATAGAACTTTTCAGAAATTTACTAATATTAATGTATTTTCTAATTGATTAGGCATGTAAACTAATCAAGGAGGAGCTTCAAAGTCAAGTGGAATTGCTGAATTCTTTTGAGAAAAAATACAGTGATCCTGGCCCTGTATATGACTGCTTGGTGTGGCATGATGGTGAAACCTGGAGGTAAACTTGATGTGTTTTATATTTCTTTATTATTGAAAAATGTTATTTGCTCTGAAGAATGTTAAATTCTTCAGTGCTGCCCAGTTTTGGGATACGTGACAGTAGTAACACTAAGCAAACTATATGGGAACCAAATTGGCTTTGGGGCAGCTTTGGGCAAGTCTTTTGAACCTCTTAGTGTTAGCATATTATATAATAAACCTGACCCTTACCTGTCTTAAATTTATTTCATTAACCAGATACTAAAAAGTTGAATATTGGTTGTTGCAGTTGGGCAGTTTGTTGTAATTATGAATTCCAAAAATATAATTGGATCATGCTTGTAAACTGATCTGTTAATCTGGGCATGATTGAGTTATGATTGGGGCATTGACTGGGCCACGTCAGTAAGGCGTTGAGCCCCACCCCTTTGTGGGTGGGGAATCAGATATAAAAGGCATGGCAAGAACAGAGTTGAAGAAGTTTTTGAGAAGCAGTTTTGATGTTGGAGAAAAGGCCCCAGGAGAAGAGAAGTGAGCCGTTCGCCTGATAGTCTATAGCTGACCGACCTTGTGGAGGAACCAGAAGAGCTAAGCCCGGAGAGAAACGCAGCCCCGGGAAGAGAGGAACACAAGAAGCCTGAACCCTGGCAAACGTCGGCAGCTGTCCTGCTCCAACACGTGGCAATGAACTTTGGTGAGAAGAAACTTAACGCTTTATGGCCTGGTATCTGTGGACTTCTACCCCAAATAAATACCCTTGTAAAGACCAACCCATTTTTGGTATTTCACATTAGCACCCCTTTGGCTGACTAATACATTGGTATATGTGAAAATGTTCCTAATTGAAGCTGGACAATTTGGAAAGTAATTGCAAGTGAATGTTTGCAAAAATTACTATATAACCATTTTAAGGCAAAGAAG
>JAQZBX010003854.1:0-63153 GCA_029593785.1 Cabassous unicinctus
CCATTAAATCCTCAAAATAAATAATTCAGGAAGTTATTACCTCCGTATTACACATGAGGAAATTGAGTTTAGTGAGATTATTGTAACCTGCCTAAGTTATTGTACTATGGAAACAGAGGCATAACTATTATTTTATGTTGATAATTGTTTTTTCTCCCTTATGATCTATGACTTCCTCTGACTCCTTCTATGGATTATTTTCTTCCTCTGACATCTTTTTTTATATAATATTTGGTCCTCTTATTCTCTTTCCATATTCTCCACCAAACTTGTGCCCCAGCTCAAATATAACATTACATTGATGCCCAGTCTTCTTGATTATCAGGACTTAAAATTCAACCTCATGCTGAAAATTTAAATTTAGAAGTCATAATCATGGGCAGCATGTTAAAAAACAAAATCTGTCAAATTAATTTGTATATCATGTACAATCTTAAAAAGATGAAGAAACAGCTTTTATTTATTCATAAACTTTGGAGACTGACAGTCAAATATAAAAAATTAATCTTGAAGTTAGGTTGGATCCAGTTCCAATGCTATTAATGGCTAAGATACCACGGGATAAATACCTCCACAGATAATAACTATAAAATTTAGAAATAATGCACAAAAAAGATTTTTTAAAAGGCAATGGAAAATAAATGGAGGCAGGCAGATTCTGGTGTTGTGTATAAACACTTGAGAAGGGGAATTATCGAGAATAAATTCACATTTTTGCTGCTTTTAGAACAGGGACCATGGGCTCACACATATTTAAGGGGAATTGGAGGCAAAGGACTAGTGTTTCTGGTTTGTGACTAGATTACTGAATCAGAGCAATCATGGCTGTTGGAGAGAGGGGTAGACTTGTAAAAAGAAAATGAGCCAGAATCTCCAAATTCTATTTATATATAAGTCTAGATTATGGTGGGAAAATGTATGTATACAGGTGATATTTGATGAGACATAAATACAATTGGGAATAGGTCATGTGACCACCCAAGGGAAAAGTACTCCAGACAAATGAAATTGTTTAGAGAAGAGTGAGTTTTGCATATGTTGAGTGTCAGAAAAGCAAGTGTGGATGTTTCACTGTGAAAGAGAGAAAGAATGGTACAAAATGAGGTCCAAGGCTAGGATCAAATAATTCCATATAAAGGGAAGCTTTTGGATGATTTTGAACAGGTTTAGAATATATTTTGATTTATATGTTACACATCTGGCTCAAGTTTAGAATACATAGTATAGATCAAGATTGGAAATAGGAAGCTTTCTATGAGAATTAAAGAATTCCAGGCTACAGGTGGTGGCTTTATCTCTGATAACCATGTTGAAATCAATGATAATTGGGTGGAATCAGGATAAAGATTTGAAATTTAAGTTAACACCAAAATATGAGAATATGATACAAATATAACTTCAAAAGAGAAGCTAAAGAATGTTTACATTTGGGTTAACACAGTAGTAAAGAGTACTTTGGAAATCAGCCAGGTAGACAAAGGTCATATTTAAGTTGAGACCAGTAAATTACCATTGTTTTAATTGTCATGATAGTTATCACTTGACTACAAAGTATTAGGTAGTCTTTAAACAATATAAATAAATAAATAATCTATAACCATGAGGTTAATACAGACCACAAAGCTTGCAGAGGATATTTATTATGTAAGTTTCATTTTTTGATGTGCCTAAATATTTTTTGTTTCAGGAAGATGAATGTCTATCCTAAAGCTGACATAAATAGTTTTAGAAAATTCCTATTTAAACCCAACAGGGAACTTCATCTTTGAGTGAGAAATGGCATCAGTATAAACCATATAAAAATTATTAACTGCCTAAGGTAAAATTTCAGATCGAAAGGAGGGAGGACCTTTTGAAATAGTCAGTCTTGAGGAGTACTTGACTTACAGTCCTTCAGAGGTTATCTCAACCTTCTACATGTATTTTACATATAGAAGTTATAAGATTTTCTTCCTGTTGTCAATGACTGTCTATCCCCAAAATTAAGAACTTCTGTTATAGCAGTTGCTACCGTATCTCACAGTCGCAGTAACGATGATAGTGATGATTGTGGTCAGGAAGGTGGTGTATTCAGTGATTCTCAAACCAGTTTGCCTATCAGAAATATCCGAGGTTCCTGCTAAGCATACAAACTTATAACTCCATACCAGAAATCTGATTTAATATGTCTGAGTTGAGACTCAGTATCTTGTTTTATTTTTGTTATTGTTTTTAATTTGCTGATTCTCTTACAGCTACTATTTAACAACAACTGGTATAGATCATTTGCAAGATCCCTAGCAACCTTGAGTCTGATTTGATATTAAGCATAGTTTAGCACATTTATTGGATATTCTTCTCAAGCATTGTGTAATATGCTCATAAGAGTTGATATTTCATTTAGGTCTCTACTATGGACTTTTTTTTCTCTTGATGATCCTAAATTTGAAAGTGAAATATTTAAAGAAGGAATTTGTCATTGCCAATCATTTTATTAATATTACACAGTTATATATTTTGCCTGATTTATTCTTTCTCTGGAGTAAATAATAAGGGCAAAATACCTAAATATTAATGTGCCACAATGAAAACGGTAAAAAAAAAAAAAAAAGCCCACTTTGTGCTTACTTACAAATGCTATAAGCTAAGATACTAGGAGAGGAGACATTTAGCTCTATTAAAATATAAATATGAACATATGGAAACATTTATATTGTTACTCCATGAAAGAATTTAATATAATACCAAGACAAATCCTTGATCTCCTAATAGAATTAAAATAATTGGAGCAATACATCTTTCTGATTTACAGCAAATAATTACCTTAAAAATGTAGAAGACATTTAAACAACCTTAACTCTTGTTTCTTATTATTTTGGATTCACTATTGCAAGCTGTATGGCCATTAGCTAATTATTTTAATTTTCAGATTCTGTTCCCAAACCTGTAAATGGATAAAATGATACAACCTACTTCATAAAGTTGTTGTAATGATTAAATATAATAAGTGAAAAACTTTAAGAATAGAGCATGGCACATAATTGGTAGTCAATTCATGCATTATAATCTGTTAGTTGCTTTATATTTATGTAAAATGACATTTGTCATGATAAATAGATGCCACCAGTTTTTAAATTATTTCCACAGAAGGCAGTATGATTTAGAATATTAAGATGATATGAAAATCAAAACAAATAAGCAAACAAAATAGCCTGAGTAGAAGGACTACCTTTTATGAGCTGTATGATCTGCTCTTCCTTATCAGGAAAATGTTAGTAATAATATAACTACTTAGTAATAATATAAACGACTTCACTACCTTATTAAGTTGTTCTGAGGATTTTAATACATAACACATTAAAGTGCTGATGCCAGCTGGTGAATATATTTTTAATGTACTTGTATTAGGGTTCTCTCGGGAATTAGAACCCACAGAACACACACACATATATATACACACACAGTACATATATACATATTCATATAATGTAAATATTAAAGAGATTTTTATAAGAATTGGCTCATACAACTGTGGGGTTGGGCAAGTCCAAATTCTTTAGGTAGGCCACAAGCTGGTACTCAAATAAAAAGTTTCAATGAATTGCCTAGAGAAGCTGGCTGCCTGAAGTAGAGATGCAAATTCTCTCTTCTGACTGCTGAAATCATCACTTCTCCTTTAAAGCCTTTAATTGATTGAATAAGATGTCTCTCATTGCTGAAGGTATTGTTTTAGATTGGTCATGGATGTAATCAGCCATAGATGCAATCAACTTACTGGTGATTGAAGTCCAAGAAATATCCTTAGAGTAACAAATAGGTAAGTGATTGCTTGAAAAAATACAATTGAACACCATAATCTGGCCAAGATGACACATGAATTTAGCAGTCACAGTGTTCGACTAAAGTAATGTGTTTATTAGTTGGACTAAGCTTCTATCAACACTGGAAATTCACCATTGAAGGTAGGAGGACTATAATCAGAGTGAGAGGGTTGTAGATATTGGTTGATAAACAACAAATGGCTGAGTGAAAATAGAAATTGGAAATGAGTTTGGTCTGAGACATGTGGTTTGGTCTTGTTGAATTAGTGGGGAAGTACCTAGTGGAAAGTGGGTTGAGAATCTACATTTGGTTTCTAGTTTCAATATAATATTAGAATTCATTTAGGAAAAGGAAGGTGGCATCTCTAATGGATTTCTTTTTAATTTACACAAAAATCAGATATTTACTGAAGCACAAAAGATAATTTTCATGACTTTTAAATTAGACTTTGTATTCAATGAAGAAATAAAACCAGGGCAGTAATCTTGAATGAAGAAAGAGAATCTGTGTACTTAGTGTAAAATTTGAACATGACAGAGAATTAGACACAGAAATACAGTGATGTCTTAAAAACATAGTCACATAATTTCTCAAACGTGGATGTTAGATTTTAAAGATCATCTAATTAACAACAGATATGCGACCCAAAAAGGTTTTGTGACTATTCCAATTTCAACCAAGCTGTTGTTTGAAAAATAAGATTAAATGTCCCCTGATTCTCAGGTCAATGTGCTGCTTATTTCTGCATACTATTCCTTCTCAACATATAGAATTACTTGGTTTAATATTGAGTTTGCCAAGGATGAGAAAAACCTAGTAATTCCTTCCAAAAACCAACTTATAATAAATATCATATTACTAGGGAAGCAGAACAGTTTGGGAATTTACCATTCTGGGAAAATTACAAGAGTTTCAGCCTTTCTACCTCTTGAAATCTAAGCCCCCTTGCCAGTAGATGATTTCCTCTCCCCACCATGGCCTCAGGCCCAGCACCTGTATACTCTAAAGGTCGAAAACAGTTCATTGCAAAGAAGAAACAGAATGTTATATACTTTGTCACTCTTAACCATTCATAATGAACATCATTTGCAGCAACAATTTTAAAATAAAAATTAGCTGCTTAAAAATGCTCACACCATGGGCCCAATATTTTCCCCCTGTTTTCGCAGCTTCTGTTCAAAACAACTTTTGTAGATAACAAACACAGAGTAATGCATGGTAATTACCCTAATTTACATGAAGAAAATAGCAAAAATACTTTTGTGGTCTGTGTTGAAAAAATAAAATTAAAAGCAAAATCTCCCAATCCAGAAAACCTCTATACAAAGATAAAAGAAAAAAAAAAATTTTATTATTGAATAAGCATTAAACCAGAGTGTGATGTATCACAGGCAATTTGCTAAAGAGATTGCAAAAAAAGAATTGAATCTCACCCTTTTATATAGCCAAGCAGATACAACCCAATACATACATGTTTTCAAGACAAATGATAACTAGTCCACAAGTAAGAGGGCTTGACAGCATCATTTGCCAAACATAGTTCATTTTATACTCCTGGTAATTGGGGTGGGTCTTTGTGTTTGCTAATTGCCTCTATCCAAAGGAATACTAAAACATCTCATATCTCTATGTCAAATAGATAGCTACAACTTGGAGCCAGAAGCCAAAGTTAAGCTCCCCTGGAAATGGGGATACAGGAGAGTTACCTTCCTTTATGCTTACATTTCAGAGAGATGCTCCCAGGTCTTTGACAATGACATTCCTATGTTGGAAAACTGGCAAGAGGCTTATTTAACTTTAACAAGTTTTACTTACATCTCAAAGGGGCATGGAAAGGATTTACATTACAAGTTTTCTAAAGAATGTTCTAGGAAAAAGAAAGGGGTGAGTCTCTTTCCCTTGTTGCACCAAGAAAATTTTATATATGTATTTTTTCTTTTTCAGTTTATTTTTACTTTTACTTCCATCAAATCTCATGTTCATAGAAGAGGTTTCTAATATTTGTGCCCAGTCATCTTGCAAAATTGTATTTTCATAGCAAAGGCTTTCTAGACCATCAGTTCTGACAAACCATCACTTTGTTTCTCACAATAACCTAAGTCACACAGGTGCTATGGCACTGGGTAACTGACACAGTATGAACACAATTTTTTAACCGTTTTTGTGTCTATAGCAGGCAAAATACAATACTTGTAGTTTACTGAAACCATTCCTAGAGATATAATTTCATAATATTTCCTTGTCTTTTATGTTTTATATTCTTTGGAACCTTAGAACTCTGTCAATATTGATTGCTGTTTACCTAAGTCATGGGAAATAGTGTGTATAGACTCAATCAGGTACTTTGCAATTTGGAATAGATGGAACAAGCCTAAACATTGCTCACTGGAATAGGATGAATCAACCCCTAAGCTGGGCCCATGAAACACTTCAAGAATTTCAATTAGCTGGTTTTGCTTTTATGACAATTGAATAAAACACATTTATATATTGATGACATTTTATGACATGAAATTTATGCATAATTTATCACGTGTAAGCAGTATTAAAAGTTGGTGTTAATATATTTTCTGAGGAAAAGCAATTGTTTGAATAATTTTCAACTTCCTTCAATATAGGCAGTAAATCCTAAATGTAGAAGTTGAGCCCATGACTGGCTAGATGCCTTCCCTTTGCTTCTTCAGGTGTTTTCTACTTTTTTCTACAGGTCCGTACTCAGTATAGCTGAACCCACATGGACTAGTGGACTATATTAAGGCCTCTCAGGGCTCTGGCTTTGGTTTGACCAAAGGAGAGTAACACAAATAGTGTGGTAGGGGACAGAACTAGCATGGCCTGCCACTATTCCCCCAGACCCATAAATACATCCTGTGCTCAGGACCGCATGTGCCATCCCAGAGGGATAAAACACAATCCCTTATTAGTTAAGGAGATTGTTGACACATTCTTTCCCCTATTGTCCCAAGCACATATAAATATTTACTGGAATATATTATGATATCCAGCTCACACCCCAGTGGTGTATCTGTACTGGCAGGGAGGGTTCAGGGTCCCTCCATTATGGCACATAAAAACAAAACAGGTTGCTACATTTAGTATTAATACATCTCTAGATTGAGACCTGTTGGCTTTGGGAAATCAATGCCCACTAATGAAGCAGATCTTGCTCTGTCACTTCTCTATGTGAGTAAAACATCTTTCCATCAGAGCTTGTAAGCTGTGCTTTTGCTTGTGATCCCAACACCTGTATTGGAGTGGGTTGACATCTTTTTAGGTGTCTCTCCTTCTAACCTGACGAATAGGAGAGAGAGAAAACAATGATGCCAATACATTTATTGACACAGCTTCCTCCCCTATTGGGTCACCTGGAAAAGTTGCATCTCTGGGGTCAAAGACCACAGTTCCTGTCTCTACACATCTGAGTCCTTATGGAGGTAACTGCTTCCTCCCTCTCCAATAGAGATGGAAATGGCAACCTGCTTATACTGGTCCCGAGCTACTAGCTATTCCTTATGGTTTTTGTCCATTCTGCCCATACCTTTGTAAATAGCTCCTTTATTATAAGCTCCTTGTAAATTACCCAGTTTGAGTGTGTCATCTGTTTTCTGTCATGTTGGTGACTGACAAAATTAATTTCTTTTTTTTTAATTTTATGAAGTAAAGCATTCATACATGAGCATACATGAAAAAGTAAGTGTATAGTAAAAGTTGTGAACTTACAAAACAAATATGTATATCATCGTAAAGGGCTTTCATACATCATGCCACTACCAAACCTTGCATTCTTGTGAAATATTTATTACCATCCATGAAAGAGCATCGTCAAAATATTACTACTAACTATAGCACATATCTTACATTTGGGGTATTTTATCCCCAACCCACCTGATTATTAACACCCTGTATTAGTATTGTATGTTTGTTATACTTCTTGAGAGAATGTTCTTATATTTGTCCTGTTAACCACAGTCCATCTTCCACCACTGGATTCCCTGTGTTGTATGATCCCATGCTTTGTACAATCCATTCAAAGTGTACACTCAGTGGCTCTCATTTTCATCACAGAGCTGTGCTGTCATAATCTTACTGTCTTAGAATATTTTCATACTCCAAAAGGAAAAATTCCATACCCCCTTAAAATCCCTTTAGTTATCTCTTACAATTGATATATCTTCTTTGCCATTGCTGCAAAAATATTCTTAACACCTTGCAAAAGAAGAACATTCTTATATTTATACTATTAAGCACCATCTTCATCCACCACCGAAATCATTCTGTTATACTTTCCCTAGATTATTCTCTAGCTTCCTTTCAATTGACATCAATGTCCACAGACTACCCATTTCCTCCACAATCTCATTTATAAATCAGCAGTTAGTCATATTCACTATAATGCATTACCATCAACTTTATTCATTTTCACACTTTTACAGTAAACCTTATTAAAAATTCTGCATACATTGAGCATCAACTCTCATTCTCAACCCACATTCTATCTCCCAGTAACCTGTACTCGAGAGTTTACTCCCGTGAGTTTACTTATTGTATTTAGTTCATATTAGTGAGACCATACAATATTTGTCTTTTTGTGTCTGGCTTATTTCTCTCAACACAATATCCTCTAGGTTCATCCATGTTGTCATATGCATTCCAATTTCATTTTTTTCTCTTTTTTTTAAAATTGTAATGGCATTTTATTTTAGAGTCACAAGATTTGATACTTCAAAAAAAAAGATACCAATAAATAACAAAAGTATAAATGCTTATCAAAGTTACAAAACACGTATCATTCAGCTGAGAATGACATCAACAGAGTAAGGCTCTAAAGATAGCAGACAAACCAATACTTGTTTGGAATACAAAGTGCAACTTTCTTTCTATATGGATTTCACAGAACAGGGACTGGTTAATTTTGGTCAGGGTTATAGCCATAAAACCAGTTTTAGCACAATTGTCCTTCAGACTAAGTCTTTTATAGTTGTGATAATTTACATAAGATGTTGAATGCTCTCCTGGAAAAAAAATAAAATTTGAAAATTTCCTCCTCTAATTACAAGTAGTCAATATACATATATTCTTACCTTCATGAAAACAACAGGATTAAAATTTAATAGGTGCCGGAATACACATCTGATGTATTCAGGTTTGCTTCATGATTGACAAGTCTTAATGCTTCTAGGCTGTGAGTTATACAAGACGGCAGAATATTTTAAATTTGTTTAAGTTGAAAATGTAAAATTAAGACGAAATGGGCACACATTTCTTGACTGTACTATGAATAACTCTCAACCTCATAGGGAATAGTTAAGCCACCAAAACTAAGCCAATAGATTTCTTTTTTAAATATTCGAATACTTTTTCATGCAAAATACACTTCGAAACAACTAAAAACTGATTATTTACCTTGTAAAGGCACTCTTCACAAAAATGAACCAACAAAACAAGCTGAAAATGCCTAATCCCCTACATGGGTCTATGCCCTTTATATGTCTACACTCTGCCCACCCACCTCACTCCAAAAAGGTTCAGCTAATGGTCCAAAGTTACATTTTCCTGATTTCTTTTCAATTGCTTTGAAGTATATCAGATACTAAGTCTACACATTGTAGGATGATACACTTCTGTGGTCTTGGCTCTCATATTTGGAAATCTGCTCAGGTTGAGACTCTCTTTAAAACTTTTTCCAATAATCATAATTAAAAATGGTTATCCCTACATTCAAAGACTGTACAAGTTATAAGAGGCTAATGTGGGAAACCTCCTTTTGGATTAAATAAAAGCCACACACAAGAATTCTTTCTGGCTAACTAAATCTGAGTTATTCAGGTCTGGCATTGTGTAAACATGTTTTTAATTTCATTTGCTGGACTTCATTAACCACTTCAGATTCTGCAGGACTCCTGAACTTTGGCCACTGCAAATTTGATTCCATGGGTTAATCCAGCTTGGATAATATTAGCAACCTGGATCATGGAACTTTGAATCTTTGTAAAGAAAGAGACTGCTCTGCTGCAAATATTTATTTAAAATTCTACATACATTGAGCATCAGCTCCCATTCTCACCCCACATTCCATTTCCTAATAACCTAACTCTGAAGTTTACCTTCTGAGTTTCCTCTTGTATTTATTTCATATCAGTGAGACCATGTTGTGTCTGGCTAATTCCACTCAACATAATATCCTCTAAGTTCATCCATGTTGTCATATGCATCTCAATTTCATTTCTTCTTACAGCTGAATAGTATTCCACTGTGTGTATATGCCACATTTTGTTTATTCATTCATCAGTTGATGGACACTTGGGCAATGGAGTGTTGCTATTTCTCCACATTCTCTCTAGCACTTGTAGCTTTCTGTGTTCTGATAATGGCCATTGTCTAAGGTATGAAATGGTATCTCTTGTAGCATTTTTAATAAAATTTTATTGAAGTATATCATTCATATATGAACATACATAAACAGTAAAATTTTGTGAATTTAGAAAACAAATATGCATATCATCATACAAAGCTCACATACATCTCCCCACTACCAACACTTTGCATTGTTTTGAAACATTTGTTGTGAACTATGAAAAGACATTGTCAAAGTACTACTACTGGGAGTGGATGTGGTTCTAGCAGTTGAGTGTCCACCTCCAACCTGGGAGGTCCCAGGTTCAGTTCCCAGTGCCTCCAGAAAAAACAAAAAGCAAAACAACATGTAAAACAAAACAAAACAAAAGCTAACTCAGGGAAGCTGATGTGGCTCAGTGATTGAGTACTGGCTTCTCACATGCATGGTCCCAGGTTTAATCCCCAGTCCCTGGTACCTCAAAAAAAAAAAAAAAAAAAACTACTACTGATTATGGCCCCTATCATACATTTGAGGTATTTTCTCCCAATCCACCCAATTATTAAAACCTATATTAGTATTATATTTTTGTTATAGTCCAGGAAATAAATGTTTTCATATTTGTCCTGTTAACAACAGTGCATCATCCACCCCTGAATTCCCTGTGTTATACAGTCCCATGCTTTGCTCAACCCATTCAAAGTGTAAACTCTCATTTTCATCACAGAAATGTACTGTCATCACCTCAGTCAACTTTAGAATGTTTTCATTACTCCACAGGGAAAAATCACATACTCCCTTATACCTCTCCATTGTTGTCCCTTATCTTCTTGCAATTGCTGCAAAAATATTACAATATTACTGTTAATTGTCATCCGTAAGTTACATTAGTTGTAATTTTCTCATGTATCCCCATATTCTTAGCACTTTTTAAAGGAAGAAGATTCTTATATTTATACTATTCACCACCATCTTCATCCACCACTGAAACCACTATGTTATACATTTCTTAGATTATTTTCTAGTTTCCTTTCAATTGACATTTACTTCCACAAACTACTCCTTTTAGCCATTTATAAACCAGCAGTGTTAGTTATACTCATTATAATGTGTTACTCTCAACTCTTTTCATTTCCATAGTTTTACAATTAACTTTATTAATAATGCTGCATTCATAAAGCATCATCTCCTATTTCTCAACCTACCTTCTATATCCTAGTAATCTGTATTCTACAATTTACTCTGTGAGTTTACTCAACATATTTAGCTCATTTTAGAGAGACCAAACAATATTTGTCTTTTTGTGTCTGCTTATTTTACTCAACAAAATATCCTCTAGGTTCATCTATCTTATTATATTCGTCACAATTTCATTTCTTCTTACAGTTGAATAATATTCCATTGTGTGTATATACCATATTTTATTTATCCATTCATTTGTTATTGGACACTTGGGCTGGTTCCCTATTTTAGCAATTGTGAATAATGCTGCTATGAACATTGGTGTGCAAATGTCAGTTCTCATCTTTGCTTTCAGTTCTTTTGAATATATTCCCCTAGTAGAGGGATTGTTGGATCACACTACAGTTCCATATTCAGCTTCTTGAAGTACTGCCAAACTGTCTTCCACAGAGGCTGCAACATTCTACATTACCACTAACAGTGAAGGAATGTTCCTGTTTCTCCACATTATTTCCAGCACTTGTAGTTTTCCGGTTTTTTAAAATAATGACCATTTAATAAGGTGTGAAATGGTATCTAGCAGTTTTTTTTTTTAAAACAAATCAATTTTATTGATACATATTAATAAAGCATACAATTCATCCGAAGTGTACAATCAATGGTATTTGGCATAGTCACACAGTTATGCGTTCATCACTTCAATCACTATTAAAGCATTTTCATTATTTCAATAGTAATAATAAACAGACAAACAAACAAGAAAATTTCTCACCTCTCAATCTCTCTATGCTTTCCCCACTATGCATAGCTGCTATTTCTGGCTATTCTATCCTTAGTGTATAATCAATGGCTCTTAGTATATTCACGATGTACATTCCTCATCTCAAAAATTTTAGAACAATTTCATGTAGGTCTGAGGAAGGAATGCTAAGGGGTGCGGAGTCTTTCTTTTTGAATCAATGAAATTGTTTGTTGTAGTTTTTTTAAATCTGCATTTCCCTAATACCTGGTGATGTTGAGCAGTTTTTTCATGTGCTTTTTGGGCATTTGTATTTCCTCTTTGGAGAAATGTCTATTCAAGCCTTTTGTCCACTGTTTAATTGGGTTGCTAAAGTATGATAGTTTATATAACATGAATATCAAAACCTTGTCAGATATGTGGCTTCCAATTATTTTTCTCTCATTGAGTAGGATGCTTTTTTACTTTCCTGACAAAGACTTTTGAATAACAAAAGTGTCTAATTTTAATGAGGTACCATTTATCTTTTTTTTTTTTTTCATCGTTCATCCTTTAGGTGTGAGGTTTAAGAAACTACCATCTACCATAAGATCTTGAAGATGTTTCCCTACATTATCTTCTAGAAATTTTATGGTTGTAGCTTTTATAGGGTCTTTGATCTATTTTGAGTTAATTTTTGTTAAAAGTGCAAGATTGTGTTCCTCTTTCTTTCTTTTGGATATGGATAACCAGTTCTCCCAGCAGCATTTGTTGAATAAACTCTTCTGGCCTGGCTGGGTAGGTTTGACTGCCTTGTCAAAAATCACTTGACCATAAATGTGAGGGTTTTTATTCAATTCCATTGGTCAATCTGTCTGTCTTTATGCCAGTACCATGCTGTTTTTATTACTGTTACTAAGTAATATGCTTTAAAGTTAGGAAGTGAGAGTCCTCCAACATTGTTCTTTTTTATAAGATTTTTGGCTATTCAGGGTTCCTTAACCTTCCAAATATATTTGATAATTGGCTTTTCCATTCCTACAAAAAAGGATGTTGGAATTTCAGTTGAGATAGCATTGAATCTGTAACTCAGTTTGGGTAGAATTCACATCTAAACTATATTTAGTCATCCAATCCATTAACATGGAATATCCTTCAGTTTATTTACATCTTCTTTCTTTTAACAGTGTTTGGTAGTGTTCTGAAAACAGGTCTTTTATGTCCTTGGTTAAGTTTATTCCTAAGTATTTGGTGATTTTAATTGCTATTAAAAACGGATTTTTTTCTGGCTTTCACCTCATTTTGCTCATAAGTAATGTATAGAAACACTACTGATTTTTGAGTATTAATCTTAAATCCCAACACCTTGCTGACGTCCTCTATAAGTTCTATTAGATTCTTTGCTGGTTTTTTTGGGATTTTCTAGAGAAATAATAGAAATAATCAGTGAATAATGACAGTTTTACTTCTTCCTTTCATATTTCGGTGGCTTCCCCCCCCACACCCCTTATCTTACCTAATTGCTTTCTCTAGAACTTCTTGCACAATATTGAATAAAAGTGGTGACAGTGGGCATCCTTGTCATGTTCCTGATCTCAGTGGGAAAGCTTTCAGGCTTTCCTCGATTAATACAATGTTAGCTGTGGGTTTTTCATATATTTTCTTTACCATGTTGAGAAAGCTTCCTTCTGTTGTTATCTTTTGCAGTGTTTTTATCAAGAAAGTACACTTTATTTTGTCAAATGCCTTTTCTGCATCGAGAGGATCATGTGATTTTTCTTCTTCAGTTTATTATTGTGCTTTATTACACTAATTGATATTCTTGTATTAAAACCCACTTGATTGTGGTGTATAATTCTTTTAATGAGCTTTTGGATTAAGTTTGCATGTATTTTGTTGAGGATTTTGCATTTACGTTCATCAGAGAAATTGGTCTGTAATGTTCTTTTTTTCATTGTATATTAATCTGGTTTTGGTTTTAGGGTGATGCTGGCTTCATAGAATGAATTTGTTAGTATTCTTTCCTGTTCTAGTTTTGGAAGAGTTTGAGCAAGATTGGTATTAGGTTGCCTTTGAATGACAGGTAGAATTCATCCGGTCCTAGGGTTTTCATCTTTGGGAGGTTTTTGATGACTGTTTCGATTGCTTTATTTGTGATTGGTTTGTCAATATCTTCTATTACTTCTAGGGTCAGTGTAGGTTACTCACGTGTTTCTAGGAATTTTTCATTCCATCTACATTGTCTAGTTTGTTGGCATACACTTGTTCATAGTATCCTCTTATGATTTCTCTTATTTCTACAAGGTCAGTGATAATGTCCCCCCCTCTCATTTCTTCTCTCTCTCTTTTTTTGCCAATTTAGCTAAATTGACCTTGAAGAACTAAATTTTGGTTTTGTTGATTCTCTCTACAGTTTTTTTTTCTTGTTGTTGTTCTTGATTTCTTTATTTCTGCTCTGATTTTACTATTTTTTTTCTTCGGTTTGGTTTGGGAATAGTTTGATATTCTTGTTCTAGTTCCTCCAGGTTTGTAGTTAGGTCTTCTATTTTAACTGTTTCTTCTTTTTGAATGTAACATTGAAGATTATATATTTCCCTCTAAGTATTGCTTTTGCTTTGCTATATCCCGTACATTTTGATATGTTATATTCTCATTTTCATTCTTCACAAGATATTTATTAAATTTTCTTGCATTCTTTTCTTTGATCCACTGATTATTTAAGAGTGTGTTTAATCTCCCTATATTCATGAATTTTCCCTTTTTCCATCTGTTATTGATTTCCAGCTGCATAGCATTATTATCTGAAAAAATGTTTTGTATAATTTCAAACTTTTTATATTTGCTGAGACCTGTCTTGTGACCCAACATATGCTGTTTTGTGGAGAAGGATCCATGAGCACTTGAAAAGAATGTATATTCTGCTATTTTGGGGTGTCAGGTCTCATTCATCATAGTGTTCAAGATCTCTCTTTCCTTATTTATCCTCTGTCATCTTCTATCCAGTGCTGAGAGTAGTGTATTGAAGTCTCCAACTATTTTGATAGAGACATCTAATTATCCCTTCAGTTTTGCTAGTGTGTGACTTAAGTCTCATGGGGCACCCAGGTTAAGTGCATAAATATTTATTATCACTATTTCGTCTTCGTGAATTGCTTTCTTCATCCCTTATAATTACTTTCTTCATCCCTTATAACAATTTTGCTTTTAAAATCTATTTTATCCAGTATTAGTATCTCTACTCCAGATCTTTTTTGATTGCTATTTGCATGGAACATCCTTTTCCTACCTGGTTGTGTCCCTAGGTCTGAGGTGAGTCTCTTGCGGACAGCTTATAGAGGGCTCTGTTGTTGTTTTTTTTAATTGATTCTGTCAGTCTATGACTTTTCATTGGGGAATTAAATCCATTAACATTCAATGTTATTACTGTAAAGGCATGACTTACTTTGCCCATTTTATCTCTTTGCATTCCATTGTCATATCTTACTATTGTCTGTCTTTTAACTCTTTAAGCCACTCTTACTAGAGTATTGATTTCTACAATCTTCTCCAAGTCTCTCACCCCTCCCTTTTTTAATTTTTTTATTGTTTTAGGCTTAACAGTCCCTTTAGTATCTCTTGTAATTCTGGTCTTTTGGTAACATACTCTCTCAGTTTTTGTTTGTTTGTGAAGACTTTAAACTCACCCTCATTTTTGAAGTACAGTTTTTTCAGAAAATGAATTTTTGGCTGGAAGTTTTTCTCTTCAAGTAATTTAAATTCATCATATCACTTTCTTTTCCCCTCCATAGTTTCTGATAAGAGATTGGCAGTTAGTCTTATTCAAGTTTCCTTGTATGTGATGCCTTGCTTTACTCTTGTGGCTTTCAGAATCCTTTCTTTATCTCTGATATATGTCATTCTGAATAGTAGATGTTGCAGAGTGGGTCTATTCGTATGTATTCTCCTGTCCTTCTTAGATATAGACATTTATGTCTTCTATAAGGGTTGGGAAGTTTTTTGCCGTTATTTTCTAAAATATTTTTTCTGGCCCTTTTCTGTTCTCTTCCCATTCAGAGGCACCAACAAAGTGTATATTTGTGCATTTCACATTGTCATTCAATTCCCTGAGACACTGTTTCATTTTTTCCATTCTTTTCTTTTTCTGTTCTCCTGTCTTTTCAAGTTCTGATATTCTATCCTCAGTTTCACTAATTCTGTCCTCCATCAATTCAAATATGATGCTATATGCATCTAATATATTTTTATTGTCACCTATTGTCTTTCATTCCCCTAAGCTCTGTTACTTTCCTTTGCAGGCTTTCAAATTGTTCTTTATGTTCACCCAATTTCTAGTATCCTCTATCTCTGTATTCATATTTTCTTTCAACTCCTTGAATTGATTTAGGAGATTTGTGTGATTATCTTTCATTAGTTGTCTTAAATCCTGCATCTCACCAGGACTTTTCATCAGTCCCTTTGGCTAGGCCATTTTTAGTGTGGCTTGAAATTTTTTGCTGATGTCTAGGCACCTGAATATGTTGGTGAATTTACTCTGATGGACAATTTCTCTATCTTGCCTAGGGTTTTGTTTCATGGCTCTTCTTTGATGTTTGATTCAACTTATTCTAAATCTTTAAAATTTCCCAGCTTCAGTTATCAAAATGGGGCCAGGAACTCACTAATGGTGTGCAGACCAAATCAAGGGAACTGGAAAAAGTTTTTTTTTTTTTCTCCTTGCTGTTTCATGGACAGCCAGCAGATGGCATTCATTGGCTAATCTTTCCATGGAGATGACACTTTCAGCCCGTGATTCTGGTCTGGCCAGAGCCAAGATTCAAAGTAGGCTCTGATAGCCAAATTTACTGAAGAGAAGCCACTCTCCAACCTAATCCACACCCTCCCTCTTCCCAAGGAGGAAGACATATATTCCCCTCTCAGATGGTTGTAGTGAGCCATGGGCTTTATCCAGGCTGTTCACCTTGAGAGTGGGGAATGGGTACCATTCCTAGCCATGGCTTGTAACTCACATTTATCATTTCATCTTCTTTGTCTCTCTGTCCCTTGCCCTCCTGGGGGGGTGTGCAGCACTCTTCTGGTCTACAGAGCCCCCAAACAGGTCCCATGGACAGCTTTTTGCCCTTCTCCCATTGTTTTTGTGAAAGAGTTGAGCCCTGTCTACCTATTCCCATGTCATCTTCCTGGAAGTCTCAATTCCTTTAATTGTTTGTTTGTTTATTTAAATAAAAAACAGAGTTCACCTTTTTTTGTGCTTTTCCAGATACCACTCTGCCTCCTATATACCCTATCTTTATAGAAAACACTATTATATGCAGGTTAAAATCTGAATTCTAGGAGTCATCCTAGATTCTACCTTCTTTCTTATCTCTTGTATCAAACATCTAAGTACTGGTGGTTAATAGAATATGCTTTTTCAAATGTTTCTTACCTTGAAATGTGCTTTTCCCTTTTCTTCCTGGAATACATTTATTTTTCTTTCAAATCCCAAATCAGATAAAATCTCTTCTAGTGAGCTGTCCTGAATCTACTGTCCCAACACACAGGTTCAAATAAATACTTTTCTCTGCCTTAGAAAATGGTCTTCCTTCTAATTTTACTCATTATATTGTGTTATATTTTATTTATTTGTATATCAGGTATTCCAAACCCCAATACAGCTCCTTGAAGGCAGAACCATGTCTTATTCTTTTTTCTATCCCAGGAGATGAGTACAGTGCTTGATGAAGAGTAAGTAATCAGTAAATATTTGCTGTATCACTTTAGAGTAAAATTAATAACTGGTTTCTTGTTTTCCTGCCATGTCTTGTTCTGTCAGGATGCATTGGCTAATTTCCCTCGGTGATAGAATACCTTAGACTGTATATTATACCCCTTGCTGGCTGTATTTGAGACAGAAAGGTAGTTATCAGTAAGTCAAGAAGGGGCAGAAATCCTGGGGTTAATGATTCCCCATACTCCCCAAACTGACAAAATCTTTGGAGTGCTGCCATCACTTTAATTCAGTGTGGCCTTAATATAAAGCAATGGCACCTCAACTAAAGAGGCACCATTCTGAACAGGCAAATGATTTACACAGGCAATAACTTGACAGGTGATTTTATTTATCACATCTCTTTCCACAGGTACTGCACATTAAGGAAGCATATATTTTGACATCAACATAATTTATTTCGGCAACAAGCAATCTTTTCTGACAAATTTACTAATATGACATGCTCATGGGAACAGATTTCCTGTTCTTTTTTCCTTCATTTTTTTTTTTATCAGAGAAATTGTAGATTTAGAGAAAAATCAGGCAGATAGTGCAGAGCTCCTATATACCCCCTCACTTGTCACAGTTTTCCTTATTTTGTATCAGCGTGGTAACTTTGTTCCAATTGATAAAACAGTATTATATAATCCATAGTTTACAGTAAGTTTCGCTGTTTGTGTTGTATAGTACTAGTTTCTTTTAAACTTTTATTCTGGTAATAAATACAACCAAAATTTTACCATTTTAACCACTTTCAAAAATAAAATTCAGTGGTGTAATCACATTTACAATATTGTACTAATTACCATCATCCATTACTAAAACATTTCCATCACCTCAAACAGAAGCTCTGTACCACTTAAGCATTAACTCCCCATTCCCTACCTCCACCCCAGCTCCTGGTAATATGTATTCTAGTTTCTGACTCTATGAATTTGCATATTCTAATTATTTCATATAAATGAGCTCATACAATAATTGCCCTTTTGTGTCTGGCTTATTTCACTCCCATAATGTCCAGAAAGTTCACCTATGTTGTAGCATATATCACAACTTCATTCTTTTCATGGCAAAATAATATTCTATTGTATGTACATATCACATTTTGTTTATTCATTCATTTATTGATATACACTTGGGTTGCTTCCATCATTTGGCAATTTTGAGTAATGCCACTATGAACAGCAGTGCACAAATATATGTTCAAGTCCTTGCTTTCATTCTCTTGAGGGTACATCCAGAAGTGGGATTGCTGGGTCCTACTGTAATTCTAGTTATGTAATTTCCAAATATTTCCTCCCATTCTCTATTTACTTTCATGACAGATAAATAGGACTTCACCAAATTTAAAAACAATTGAGCATTAAAAACACTCCTGCTCTGTTGAATCACTTAATATCATAAATGTTCCTAATTTTAATCAATACTCCATTTGTTCCAGTTAATGTAAATAGGTTGACTATGGTTCTTTGGAATACCTGTGTGATAGATATGTTTACAAATGTCTAAAAGCATCTCTTATCTACTCAGGGGCATCATTTACTGATAATCTCTTTTTTTCACCAGTTAACACTCAGGACTGGACATTTTAGTTACTGATTTGTAAAATTAACTTCTTTTTTTTGTATTCAAGTAACTTAAATAGAAAGGGACAATGGGAATGCTTTCCTGTAAACTCCTTACTTTAGGCTCATGACCTGGATATAGGTACTACAGAAACAGAAAGAAATTGCATCCAACATTTAAACACATTTAAATAAAATATTGTAGCATCAGAAACTAAGATTATTTTTCAAGAGCATATTTTTCATTTTGCTATATAATGAAAGGAATTTTTTTTCTTGCCATAGACAGACAAGTAGTAGCCAAATTTACAATTATATATTTTGGGAAGTTTTTTATTTTCACACTAAAATCAAGCATAATCAAACACCTGCACCCCTTTACTGGTTCAGTCAAATCAAGTTGAGGATGCTTAGTCAACTCTTATTTGGGTGTGGGGTTACTTAATTTCTAGAGCTTATATTTTCCATTATATAACAATTTCACTTTACAAGTTGAAGTTAATTTTGATGAACCTGTTTTTCTTTTCTGCTAAATATGCATACCCTTGTTTGGAAAACTAGGCACAGTTTGCTATGAACACCTATGGATACACTCTCCTTCTCATGTCTCCTCTTCCATGCTACTCATTGTGTTAACTTTCCATAAACACAGAGTTTGGTAAAAATATCAGTTAATATTGAGGATTTTTGTTTTCAGTAATACAGCTTTCAAAATACAGCTTTCTCTTCTATTCTCTGGAAAACAAACTAAGAAAATATCCTTCTACTGACAATCTCTGATATGTCATCTGGAGCATATATTTCAAATCACGAAGAATACATACTTCTCTTAGCTATAAGAAATGCTAAGGATGAAAGACTAAAATAGAAGCGAGGGGTATATTTTTCCAGAACTTATTATTGACAACAAAATGGAATAATTGTGTAAAATCAGGAAAATAATTATTTCAAAAAACTTATGTGACTAATGGATGTGAAAATTAGAGGCTTACTGGCATTATTTGATAAAATTCAGCAGCCTTTTGAATTTTACCATCAAGTTTATCATAATTGCCTCCCATTCTGGGAGAATTATCAAACTAAATCCATAAAAGTCTGTCAATATTACATTATCAAGGCCAAAACATCAACATGAAAGCAATATGTTGCCAATAGAAATTTTAATGGCAGAAATCAATAAATTAAATCCATCCAGGTTTTGGCCTTCATCAACAGTGCTCAATATCCAGATGCTCACTTTATTTGATATCCATTCAGTTGAAGCACTTCAAAACAAACTGCATTATAAAGTCTTTGATTTGAGGTACAAAAGAAAATGCAGATGGCAAAATAGAGTACTGCCAAATTTTCATTTATTTAACTGCACTTTTGATATGAAAACTCATCTGGGACTTTCCGCCGAGGATGGAGCAGACAACATCATAACATTTTGAATCCAGCTGCTGTACTGATCATGTTTATATACTATAAGCTACCTAACCACAGTGTTTTTGCACACAAATACCCCCCCCCGTATCCTTTCTTTATGTACCACCTATCCAGCTCAAGATTTTGTAACATAATATAGTACCTGATTGGTAAAGGCATATACTGCTTACAGGTTAATGAATGGTTGTATAACTCAATTTAATATTTAGTCTGTCTTCAATGGCTCTGTTGTCTAACAACTTCAGAAGATGATGTTATAATATTCAATTTACTTGGATAAAACTGTAAATTTATTAAAGCCAGAAATTGTATCCATTATTTCATTTATATCCACTTCTCTCAGTACCACCGGGGTCCACCAAGAAACAGATAGATCAAATTCTTCTCTAATTAAAAAAATGCATGTAAGGTAGTAACTTGTAGGGTGGCTGAAATATAGCAGGGATTCAATTTATGCTATTTTTTCCCTCCAAGCCATCTTATTCAATAGCTATTCAAAGTTTGCATTTATGATAAATACTTTGGCCTTCCCCAGATTTAATTATGTCAGGTTTCCAAAATTGCATTTTTGTTTGTTTGTTTGTTTTAGTAGACTCTCTAATCTTATTTAGACCAGTAATTCAGGGGTGTGAATGGTAAATGGGTAGTGGAAATATTTCTGTTGCCCAATAATACAGTGTCATCATTTGAAAGCATGATTTACAGATGCCAATTAATGCCTGTCACTACCATAATTTCTTGTGATAAAATATCTGCCCACAATTTTTACAAAAAATACTTGTATTACTCATTTTACAAAAATATAATATATTTCAGGAATACCTATGTTTACAAACTTTAGATAGAGGAGAAACCTGTTCACAATCTTACAGTGCACATATTTCTCATTCCTATTCCCAGATTAAAATCCCACAAGCATTCATTATAATTGCCCCCTTGCATTTCTTTCTAAACTCTCATTTTCCTTTCTCATTTATTTGTACCCCCCTGACAAGATGATAGCCCTAGTAAAATCCAACACATTTTCTATTCTGAGCCTACAACACTGCAGCTGAACATGCCAGGAAAAAATACCAGCTGTACTTACTTTAAATTTATTATCAGTAACATCAAATGTAACTTAATGCTGCCCAAATTTTCTTTTCCCATCCCAATCACCAGTAATCCCTTCTTTTCCTTCATTATCAGCTATGACTTTGCTTCCTTAATTAATTGAGAAAATCAAAGAGTTCAGAAGAGAAAGTCCACATTTTCTCCTTTTTGGGATGCAACCCTCAATTTTCACAATTCCCTATTTCCCTTTCTTGATTTGCTTTACACCATAAATCACCATTTGACAGTCTATTTAAAATAAAACAAAAGAAAACAAAATATTTCTAGGACTATGTCTCTTTATTTCACTTTACTATTTCCAATTCCCTAAACAGTGCCCACTTCATGATAGTTTTAATAATGATTTGTAGAATGAATGAGGGAAATTGTTGCTGTTTCACCAACTATACTCCAAAGAGCTTTAGGGGCTTGAAGAGGGTGCCATGGACTGAGGGAGGTAGCTGAACAGAAGACATTCTGTGCTCTGCAATGTTTGCAAGCAGAGCATTTCCATTTCTATCAGTTTTATCCAGACATTCAGGTAACTTGCTTCTATGACTCACCCAGTATAATATAACCTACAAAGTATTTCTTAATCCTGTGTGCATAATCTTTCCAAAGGACGTTGTCTAAAAATGTGTATTCCTCCATAATATCCTCTAGAAATTGTGGTTTATATGTTCTTGGTGGGTCTTCGAAAGCTGCATTTGTGCTTAGGTTGTTCCAGGTCTAAATTTTGGGAAATGTTGCCCTGAAAAATTTGATAACATTTTACCCAATTTCCAAGTCTATTTGTACAAATTTTTCTCAAAGCAACTGTCATTCCAGCATCAAAAAGACAATGCTAGGCCAGTACTATTCCCCATATTTTTGTTTTATTTCTTTTCAAAGACAAGCTTGTGTATGCAAAGTTTAGATCTTGCTAACATTTGGGATAAAAGTTGAATTTCTTTAATTAAAGTCAATAAATATTTAACTGTCAACATGAATGATTGCAAATAATGAAATTTACCACCATCCCTGGCTCAGGTTGCAATATAGAAATTCTTACACACTTCCTTGGCCATCATTTAATGGAATCAACAGAGTAAATAAAGGCTTTTTGACAATCTTAACACTCTGACATAGGAAAATTAATATTAATTTAATTAATATTAAACAGATCTACAGTATCACATGTCAACTGTGATTAACACACGGAAAATTAACACTCAGACAAGTCTGGAAATCTTGAATAAGAACAGACTGTAATTACAGACTTTCTTCAAATAGAGTCAGAAAAAGGGCAGAAGTAACAGGAAACCTATTTGCATTTAATGCTTAGGCCTAGTGGAGAATATATGTTCTAGGTGTGGTAACCTCAATTGGAGACATATGGTTAGATAATGGGTTGTTTACATCTTTCCTGGGAAGTAATATAAATGGAAAGTTTCACAGAAAGAGAAATATAAATCTCATTCAGTTGTACACTCAATGAGCCACTGTCATTAAAAAAGTAAACATCACAGGAAATTGGACTATGCATCTTGGCTGCACATCTAAGAACAAACAGAATATGCAGAGGGAATTCTAAAGGAAAAAAAGTCACTGAAGGAGGACACACAGAGCTCTCACTTCCACTAGTGACTGACTTGTTTCAAGAAAGTCCCAGATGAGGGTTCCAGGCAAGGATACATGTATTGACTGATGAAAATGTTCAGCAGTATCCTTTCTCGATAAAATTCCTTAAAAATATGAATAAAAGGAAACTTCCTCAACATGGTAAAGGGTATATTTGAAAAACCCACAACTAAAATCATACTCGATGGGGAAAGTCTGAAAGCTTTCCTTCTAAAATCTGGAACAAGACAAGGATGCCCACCATCACTACTGTTATACAATACTGTACTAGAAGTTCTAGCTAGAGCAGTTAGGCAAGAAAAAGAAATAAAATGCATACAAATTGGGAAGGAAAAAGTAAAACTTTCACTATTTACAGATGTCATGATCCTATAATTAGAAAGTCCTGAAAAACTGACAACAAAGTTACTAGAGCTAATAAACGAATTCAGCAAAGTGGTGGGATACTAGATCAACATACAAAAAATCAGTACTGTTTCAATACACTAATAATGAGCACTATGAAGAGGAAATCAAGGAAAAAATTCCATTTACTATAGCAAATAAAAGATAATCAAATATCTAGGAGTAAATTTAACCAAAGATGTAAAGGACTTGTAGACAGAAAACTATGAAATATAGATAGCTAAAAGAAATCAAGAAAACCTAAATAAATGGAAGGATATTCCATGTTCATGGACCAGAAGACAAAATATCATTAAGATGTCAATTCTACCTTAAATGATTTATCGATTCAATGTAATCCCAATCAAAATTTCAACTACCCTCTTTGCAGAAATGGAAAAGCCAATTATCAAATTTATTTTGAAAGATAAGGGTTCCCAAATAGCCAAAAACATCTTGAACAAGAATGGAGGACTCACTCTTCCTGACTTTAAAGCATATTACAAAGCTACAATGGTCAAAACAGCATAGTATTGGCACAAGAATAGAAATATTGTCAAATAGAATCAGATTGAGAGTTCAGAAATAGACCCTCACAAGTATGGCCAACTGAGTTTTGACAAGGTTGCGAAGTCCAATCAATTGAGTAAGAATAGTTCAACAAACGGTGCTGGGATAATTTTATATTCATGTACAAAAGAATGAGAGAGAAACTCTGTCTCACACCATTTACAAAAATTAACTCAAAATGAATCAAAGTCATAAATATAAGTACCAGGACTATAAAACTCTTTGAAGAAAATATAGGGCAGCATCTTTGGGATCTTGTGTTGGGCAATAGTTTCTTGGAATTTATACCCAGAGCACAATCAATGAAAGAAAAAATAGTAAATGGGACCTCACCATAATGAATATATTTCACACATCAAAAAACTTTGTCACCAAAGTGAAAAGACAACCTACTCAATGGGAGAAAATATTTGGAAACCACATGTCCAATAAGGGTTTAATATGCAGAACATATAAAGAAATCTTACAACTCAACAATAAAAAGACAAAGAATCCAATTGAAAATAAGCAAAAGACTTGAATAGACATTTCTCCAAAGAGGATATTAAAATGGCTAAAAAGCACATGAAAAGATTTTCAACATCACTAGCTATTAGGGAAATACAACTCAAAGCCACAATGATGTACCATTTCATATCCACTAGAATGGTTACTATTAAAAACTCAGAAAATTACAAGTGTTAGAGAAGATGTAGAGAAATAAGAACACTCATTCATTGGTGGCAGGAATGTAAAATGGTGAAGCTGCTGTGGAATAGTTTGGTGGTTCCTCAAGAAGCTAAGTATAGAATTACCATATGACCTGGCAATTCACTATTAGGTACATACTCACTTCTTCTATTGAAAGCAGGGACTCGAACAGATATTTGCACACCAATGTTCATAGCTACATTATTCAATATTGCCAAAATATGGCAGCAAACTGAGTGTCCATCAACTGATGAATGGATGAAGAAAATGTGGTATATACATGCAATGAAACATTATTCAGCATTAAAAAGGATTGATGTTCTGGAAGCATGCAAAAACATGGATGAACTTTGGGGACATTATGTTGAGTGAAATAATAATTAATTATTAATTAAATACATTAATTATTTCTTATAATAATTAGTTAATTATTATAAGAAAAATCATAGATGTAAATTATTATAAGAAAAATCTAGGATATAGGTTAATAGGTAATAGATTGGGCTTAGAAAATGGGCAGTTGTTGCTTATTTTGTACAGAATTTCTATTTATGTTGATTGTAAATGTTTAGAAATGGAGGATGGTAATAGTAACACATTATTGTGTGTGTAATTAACAGCACTGAATTATATGGGTGAATGTGATTAAAAGGTGAAACTTTAGGTGATATGTACCAGAATAAAAATTAAAAGATAAAACAAAGGACTGTGTAACACAGTGAACCCTGTAGTAGAAAACAGACTATAGTTAATAGTACTAGTATAAGAATGTTCTTTCATGAATTACAACAAATGTATGACACTAGGCATCAAGAGAAGGGTGGTAAATGATAAACAAATGTACCTAATGTAAACTGTGGATGATAATTAATAGTACTATTTTAATAATTCTTAATCAACTGTAAAAAAGGTAACAACTGTTAAAAAATTAGTATAATTACAGAAAGCAGTCATCAATTGTAACAAATGTTCCATACTAACGCAATGTGTGGGCTGTGGTGAATGTGATATGGGAATCCTGTAATTTATTCCTGATTAGTGTGTAAACCAACAACTTTTCAAATAAAAGAAACAGCTTTTGTAAAAGTTCACACCACTGTTGTTAGCATCATAGTTTGACCATGATCTAATGCATGACTTATATGTAAGAAAGCCAGAATTCACTCATCCAACTACAAGTTTTTAAAAATTGCCCTCCTGTGTTTCCCACACCTCCCTTTATTTCTCCCTTTCCCTACTCCCTTTAACACACACACATATAAACCCATACACTTCTAATTTGCACAGTTTGATGTCCAGAAAATGCATCTGCATCTGATAATGGCCCAGATTTGAGGCCCAACTTATACATTAACGGGAACAATCACGGGACATACAATGAACTCAACGTGCTCTATATTATCCCCAAGTTATAGAAGTGGTCTAGTTTTTCAATAGACAAAGGATGGGATTAAGTGGCTGATAGAAAGAGACAAGATAACCTCAATCTGGACTACACATGTAATTTGGGCAAGCTGAGGTATCAGGGCAGCTATTCACCAAAAGGGTACTTTTCATTGTGTCATAAATTTAAGGAGAATGTCTGCCCTCTTCCTTAAATGTAAAGCCTTCTTGGACAATTATTTATTCCTCAGTCTCCATAAGGGCCTTCTATCCCTTTCTGTGACTTCATACTCTCAGATTCAAATCAATAGGAGACCAGGATGGATATTAAACATCATTTCCTCAGACAAATTAATTTATTACGAATACATCCCCTCAATGTCTGGCTTATTTGATTTCATTATTGGAAAACTTAGGCTTCTCACTCAGGCCCTGAAGGATTAAGTGGTAGAGTTAAGAAGACTCCATCTCTAAGACGAAATCTCAAAAGTGAATGAGGTAGGGGGCAGTCCTAGCATGCCTGTTGCCTTTCTCTGGGACCCACAAATACATCCTGTGCTCAGGACCAGGTGTGTCAGCCTGCCAGGGTAAAATACAATTCCCTGGTAAATAAGGAGATTGCATGCACACTCCTTCAGCTATTGTTTTGAGCATTTGTAAATATTCACTGGAAAGAGTCTCACTCCAGTTGGAATGTTATACGACAACCAGCTCACACCCAGTTGGTTTACCTGTGCCTGGTGGGGAAAGAGTAGGTTGCAGCACTAGGGCACACAAACAGAAGAAAGAGGTGCTGCCCCAGAACATCTCCCTGCATCAGGTAAGGATTAAGACCCACTGGCTATGGGGAACTGGCACCCAGTAGTAAAGTTGACTTTGCTCTGCCTCTTCCTATGTGAGCAAAAGATCTTTCCATTAAAGCCTCTGTGAGTTGTGCTTTTGCTGGTGACCCTAAAACCTGTTCTGGAGTGGTTTGATATCTCTTTAAGTGTCCCTCCTTCTGACCCACAGTGATCCTTCAGATCTGACCATCAGCAATTATAAGACATTACCTGGTAGTACTCATAGGAGAAGTGCACTGCAGTTTTTTTTTTAGGGATTTATAGCCAAAGGGATCAGGCCCCTCTTCCAGGTCAGCCATGCTTGTATATATACCTGCAGTCCAAGTCCAGGCACCTCCATTCAGAAGCCTCCTTATGATGGACCTTGGCTGAGGTACTTTTCTTCACTGTGGCTCAGTACTTTTGTACTCCTATCCCTTCTTTCTGTCACATGCCTTGGTCCCCTAGATCCATAAAAAGACAGAAGCCATTTGTTTGGGGCTCTTCAATTGTGAGAAGTTTTCCCCCATCTGTTCATCATATCATCTGACCTTTACCTGGTGCCATTCCATGGGAAATAATGAAACACTGGGGAGCTAGGGCCCCTTTTCAATCTTTTGCTTGCATTGTTGCTGTAAATGAATAACTGCTTGTTATTTTCAGTTTGGTTTGTTGTCCTAATTGATCACCTTGATACCTGGCAGCTCAATAGTCACTGAAAAGATAATAATATTTTTTTAAACAGAAAATCTAGTCCCTACTAAAGTGCAATGTTATTTCTCCAAAAGTTATTTCTGCAATCTAGTCCCTACTAAAGTGCAATGCTTTGAGACCGTTTGAATCCATGTGCCCTCAAGAAAGACCATCAAAAAGGACAAAACTGTGAGTTTGGGTAGACCTTAGAGATCTCCCAGTCCTAAACTTAGCATATTCTAAAAGGAAGGATCAGGACATTTCATTTGAATGTAAATCACTTCAACAGTGAGGAAGCACTTGTTATATGACAGATATTAACTATTTCCTGCAAAACATAAATATTTTCTTTTACTTATGATATAGTTGATCTCAAGGTACCTGGTGATTATTGCTGTAAGAGAAACAATGCTCTTTGGGTAAACAGAGAGATGCTTTTGCTTTGAGCAGAATGAGTTGGTTTCAGTGAAGGATATAGCAGTTGAAAGATCAGGATGGGTTTCTAAAAGTATTAATGTCAGTGAGGATAACATTCTGGATGATAATTCTGGATGATAACATTCTAATTGGCATTAGAAAAAGCAAATGTGTCCAAGAAGGAGTTTGGTGCTGCTGAAACTTTAATTCTTGAGTAAAAAGTATAGATTTTAAATCTGGAAATGTAGGCTACATCAAGTTTGTGAAATATTCTACGTGCTTCTTCAACTAATTATGATTTATTTTATAGATAATATAGAGTCACTTGTTGATTTTGAGGAAGGTCCAGCAAAGATCTGTATGTTAGGAAGATTAATTTGACAGTTCTCTATAAAAGTGGCTTCAATGGGGGTGAGAATAAGTGAGGAAAACATTCTGCAAATTATTTCCTTAATCTATTAGGGAAGCGAGTAGCAAGTACTGTAATTTTTACAGTAAATGTGAAAAACAGAGCATTGAGAAAATCTATAGGAGATAGTGTGCCGGATGAAATGACAGAACTTCTTTACCCTGTGAATGAGATAAAGCACGTATTCACGTTGATTAATATTCTAGGTTTCTGGACATGGTTATATGGTTTCTCAATTCTACCTGCCAGAGGTTTGGGGAACATTGAGGAATGCTGGTTTAGCAGACTGAATCTGAAATTAGTTCCTGAGTGTTAGGACTTGAGGTGGGCAGTCTGAGTAACTAGAGACAAAGAAAGGACAAGAAAAACAATGGTGGAAAAGAGACAGCCAGGGGGAAAATCACTGAAGACAAATCTGAGAAGAAGTCTTAGAGATGCGTAGGGGTTCAGAAAAGATTTTAAAAATCAAAGCAAATAAGAATTCAGGTAGAAATCATAAAAATAGATGAAGAAAAAAAGACAAGCACAATGTCCATTTGTCCCACACTTTGGTTCCTATAGAGGCCTGGTATATCAAACCCAGTAAGAATTGAATCCTCCTTGTTACATGGTTTTGTTGACTTGATGTAAAAGCACGTTCTAATACAAAAATCCGTGTAGGCCTTTAGAGAGAGGAGATAAATAATTTGATTGGTAGGTGGTAGGAAACCCACCGAGTCATGTTTATGAGTGGGCAAGGTATCGTGGGTTAAAAATATAACACACTTAATAGGTTGCTCTCTTTTGTTTCCTTTTAACCCTCCCTCTCAAAGAGTTGTTTTTGTTGCATTTTTTTTATTTGAAAATACTGGATTTAATAGAAAATATCACATTGTAAACAAGTTCTTTGATCTACTAGCCTAAAACAGAATGACAGGCAGGAGAAGGCAGCATCCACTCCATGAAGGCTTAAGAGAGTAAAAGAAAAGCAGAGCAATAGACTTATCTTATGAACAAGGGGTGAAGGACAAATGGACAGAGGGGTTGTACTTCCTGATGTCCTGAAAAACTTAGATCACACCACAAGAGCCTGAGAGGTTCTTAGAAGGGTAGAGTACTGTAAATGGGGGAAAGAATATGAGGCAGCTTTAAAAGCATGTGGTATATTTTCTTGGCACTCAGCTTTTACAGGATCAGGAGAGCATGTCTCATGTTTTGTGTCTAAACTCGCACCTGGAATGCTTTTCCTGGCTCCCATCATCTTGACTGAACAATGAAATCACGGCAGTGTCTATTGCTCCAGTGGACCTCTGACCTTTTAAAGAGTGTACAGTTAAAAAGAAAAGGTCAGTGAGACCTTTGAACAAAACCACAAGGCTATGGAGGGAAAAGGGTTTCTACCTTCTCCCTCCTAGTGCCAGAGGGTCCCTAAAGAAAAGGAGATTGACTTGGCTGGGCCCACTGTGGCTCTGGGTTAGTCAGCAAAAGCCTTCTCTTTAGCAACCCCTCATTTGAATCCTCCCCAGGGAGTCCTTCAAGTTCATACAAGTTCAGCTCTGAGAGCACGAAAAAGAAAAAAAAAAATCTAGGAGGAAGGAAGCAAGTGAGAGTTTTCTTTCTTTCCATTGCACTTGTTATTCATCAGAGGGACTACTTCCTTAAACATATTTTAGACAATCTAGGAGTGTGAATTCTCAAGGAAGGTGGCAGGCCTGCTCAGGAGGAGCTCTCAAGACTCTCCAAAGACGTTCTGTGCGATGTACGCAAGCTCCTAATTCTCTCTCAATTGAGAATCAGGCATGTAATGATAGAGGACCCTGAAGGGAGTGTGCTGTACAGATGAACAGTGTCAGAGGCAGAACAAAATGTTGAAACTCCTAACCTAGGTGTGGCAGACATAAAGGTGATGGAATACATTTTTCAGAGATTTTTTCTGAATCAGTAAGTTACAAATAAGTCATTCTCCCAGTAGTTAAACTGCAGGACTAGGCTTCAAGCCTTATAGTCAGAAACAAAAGATTCACCCACTTATCTGGAATAACAATACTGAATTAAAGTAATACAATTCTGTTTTCTGAAAGACAATTTCCAGAAGAACCTGCCCATCCCTATGAAGTACTTGATACTAGGTTCAGCACAGGCTAATCACTATATGGTTTCTTAGAAGACTGACTTTTCTCTGTTTTTTTCTCTTTGAACTGTACAAAAGTCACCAACTTGTTATGAACAAGCATTAAACCTTTGAAATACTTGATGGTCTTCACTTTCAGCTCTAGGGTGGCATCCTCATCACACAAAAACACTGTGCAGGATGCTGCTGGAAGGCAGATATGGTCCACATGTGGCTCACTCCCTCTTCATTGGCCTTATACAGAACAAACATCTTGTGTGCACCTTTGATGTAGATCATCACCTCTCCGGCATCCAAGATGATGCCTGCACCCACCATCAGGACCATGGTCGGCACCTTGGTGAGATCCGCATCAAAGAACTTAGCATTGGCCAGGATAGTGTCCATGACCAGCCTTCACATGGGTCCTGGGTACCAAACTAGAGCTAGTTTGTTGAAGGCGATGATTCTGTGGGGGCCAATGCCTCCGACAAATGGCTAGATCCAGCCCACAGCCATGATCTACTCTTCAAAGGCAACACACTCAACCTATAGGTTGACTGCATTCCCATCCGGGATATTGGTGTTTTCTGGATGGAAGTCATGTGCTTGAAGAATTTGTTCCACATGAAGAAGTGGTAACTCTCTGGGTGGTCTTGAGGAAGGCCCACATACTCATATTTGTTGAAGGTCTTCACATATTTGAAGGATAGGTCCCCATTCTTGTAGTGCTCAATCAACTTCTTGTAGCAAACAAGTGGGGTGCACCTAGTGGGGAAGCCCAGGGTGAAGTACTTGTCTGGCCCTGGGTTAATCTGGATGATGTAGTTCCTGATGCATTTGGCTGCCCACTCACTGGCCTGAGAAGGATGATAAGCTTCATTGTGTACCATTTGTTGGCTGGGGGGTTGGAGATGGGTTTTGTGGAGTAGGAGAGAGACTTGGGTGTGCAAGATCCCTCCCAGGAACACAGCATATTGTATATATCTTGATGGCAATTTCTCTGTTTCCATTCTATCTTGTACCTATTTTAATCAGGCTGTTTCCCTACCATACCGACAGTTGTCCAGGACCTCAACATCCTCACTCTTGTTAATTACAATTGTGACTGTTCAGTCTACACTCTACTTGAATCATTGCTTAGAACATGATTCAGTTAACCATTCCCTTCTCCCTGAAATGACATCTTATTTGATGCCCAATACATCATATTTTCTTGTTTTGTGTTTTTGTTTTTGCTTGTCTCCTTACTCAATCACTTCTCATCTTTATATTTCTTTAAATTTCTGGATTTGTAAACATGGAGTTTCTTGCAACTTAATATTGAGAACCACTCTCTTTTTACTTACACTAACTCCTTTAGTACCTTACATAATCTCATGATTTAAAAGGCAGCTGTAGTTAAAGACACCTAAGTATACACCCATTGCATAACCTCTCTCTCTATATATATATCATTTATATCCAAGTGATTACTCATCACCTTAACTTGACTCTCTAATAGTTGTCTCAAACTTAACATGTCTAACTCTGAGCTCATCTTCCCCATAAACCAGCTTCACCTTTAGGCTTCTTAACTCAGTAGCCATTCCTTCCTTCCAGTTAACATTTGGAATTATTTTTCACTCCTCATTTTCTAACTGCCACATCTAATCTATAAAAATCCTAACTGACACATGCAATTCATCAAAAATTTTTGTCTTCTGTACCACAGAAGGTATTTAGAGTGTAACTATTTTTCTTTACTTCTACTGCTACCATCTTTTCTAAGCTATGGTAATCCTTACCTCTATTACTTTACTGCAGTGGCTTTTTAACTGGCCTCACTGCTCCTGCATTAACCCCTTTGGCTTATTGCTCATACAGTAGCTCAAGCTATCCACTTACAATAAAAGTGTATCCTTCATCAAAAACCCTTCAGTGTTTTTTAAATGAAAGCCAACATGAGAGGGCTGACAAAATCTGGCTTCCATAAACTCCCATTCCTTGTTTACTATTTTTTCTTACATTCATTCAATCCACAGCCATTTAATACACAGTTTGAATTCAGTTCACAATTTACTCAATTCACATTCAGTTCACAGTTCACATTCACAGTTCATATTCACATTTGTGAATTCATAATACATAATTCACATTCTTGATGTTTCTCAAATGTGACGTGTTCCAACCCAAGTATCTTGCAGTTCCCTCCCCCTACTGTCCTCTTCCACCAAATATCTGCTGTCTTTCATTCCATCCACTCTTTAGGCTTTACTAAGATGTCACCTTATCAGGTAAGCCATCTCTGACTACTCTAGGATTCCAACCCCTCTCTCTAAAATTCTCTAACCACATTATCTGATTTATTATTCTTCAAAATACATATTTCTATTGAACACACTATAGTTTATTCTTACCTTCTATTTTATTTAAAAATTTTTCTCACTTAACTATAATTTTCCATTATTATTTCCTGAGTTCCAGTAAGAAAAGCATACTGACAAGCCCCATCCCAGACATAGGGAACCAAATATTGCATTTTACCAAGAACTTTATTTAATTTGTATATGCATTTAATTTTTAAAAGTACTACTCTAGAAACCTCATGAGGACTCAGATATTTATCTGTTTCTTTGAGTACTGACATGTAGAAAGAGCTCAAAAAATATTCATTAAGTAAATGAATAAATGGATCCCTGTTACCCCTATCCTCAATTACATCTTATGACTATTGAATCTCACACTCATCTCTAACAGGAAGGATGGACTGTGAGGACTGAAGATAATGATATTAGATGAGGTAAGGACACCAGGAGAATTAATGGATCTTGAGGATCTGTTGTTTTTGGTGTGGGGAATATTCTGTGTTGGCAGACTAAAAACAAATTCTAAAGTGCACAATTTCAAATCAGCATCATACCATTTCATGGTCACTCCCACATTATTTCTCTGTGAAATAGTTAAAATTACAGAACATATAAGCACTTCAACTAAGAAAGCTATTAAAATATATGTTTAAAGAAAAATAAGGCATTTCATGTTGAAGCCTCTAAGCTCAAAATCTGCTAACCTGAGGAAGGTAAATTTTGATTTGAACCTTGAGAGACATTTATTGCTTTACATGATCAAAGAAAAACCTAATTATCTCATAAATAACCAAGCATGAACAAGCAAGCAGTGATCATTTTAGTCAAAATCAGAGCTGTTGAAACTGATTAAACTGAAAAACAAAATATACCCATGGGCTGTTTTTCAAAGTTACAAACTCCCCATTTTTATTTCAATTAGTGAGTTTTTCTTTCTTTGTAAATTATGTGTGTGTGTGTACTAATTTGGACCAGTTAATTATTTGTACATAACTTTTCTAAAGACTATAAACTCTGATGTGAGTCTGATGAATATTCTAGTGATTGCTGCCTCTTCGCATTATGAATGAATTACCTCTCTTTTCAAGTTGGACCACATTTTGGGCTGAATATTATATATGTATCATTGGTAACATCACCCTGTTCTACTAAGATTTTTTTATCACTAATAAAAAGTGGTATTTTTCCAAATGACAGGTTACTTCACACTTATGTAAACTTAAGTTATATTGAAGAAAAAGATGAAGATTACCTTATGAATGCCCAAAATTTTCAATGTGCTATATGAAAATTTTATATTTTGCTTGGTGCTCATGTCTTCTAAAAGAACAATATAGCTTGGAAAAGGAATAAAATAGAAAATGAAATCCAAAAACCTTGTAGGTTTGCACAGAAAATAAAAAGATAAAGGTAGAAATAACAAAGGCATAAGATGTTTTAATTTTAAGTAATAGATGAGAGAGAATCCCTGAAAGAGAACTCAACGCCATGAGCAATTAACAGAAATGGCAGGTTTCCATTGCCATAGTTCAGTAAGTTAGACATTTAAATTATAGTCTGCATTACATCTTTTGTAATGTGAAGAAATTCTTAACTAATTGGGGCCTCAGTTTCCTCCTGTCTAAAATGGAGAATGTAATCTCTGCCATGAAAATATTACTCATTTGATCTTTCAGGAAGGAAGAAATGTAAATATTCTGTGAAAAAATTTACAGTGCTAGATTCACATAAGATTTCTGCATTGGGACTGGGTAAAAAACATGGCAAAAAGATGTTTGCATGTTATTTTTGCTCAGCTCCCTTCAAAATACCTTGAATCTCATCCTTTTGATACCAAAGAAAACTTGAAGAAATTGTGTTGATCACTTATTCCCTCTCTTTCATTACCTAGATTAGAAAATTGAGGGACAGATATGTGCAATGGTCATGTAGCATGTGCAAAATTACTGATTGGTATCAAAACCAGGGAAATGCAGATCACATAGAGTGAGATACAATTTCACACCTTATAGAACGGCCAGGATTAAAAAAGAAAAACCAACAGAAAACAACAAATACTGAAGAGGATGTGGAGAAATAAGAACACTCCTTCACTGCTGGTGGGAATGTAGAATGGTGCAGCTTCTGTGGAAAATGGTTTGGTAGTACCTCAAGAAGATGAATAAGAACTGTCCTATGTCCATGCAATCCCATTACTAGAAATATATTCAGAAGAACTGAAAGAAAGGATGCAAACTGACATTTGTACACTGATGTTCATGGCAGCATTATTCACAGTTGCTAAAATATGGGATCAGTGTCCAACAACTGATGAACGGATAAGCAAAACGTGATATATACATACAATAGAATATTACTCAGTTGAAAGAAGAAATGAAATTTGGATGCATATGAGAACATGGGTGAACCTAGAGGGCATTATGTTGAGTGAAATAAGCCAGACACAAAAGGGCAAATATTGTATGGTCTCACTAATATGAATTAAGTATGATAAGTAAATCCACGGAAGTAAACTCTAGAGTATAGGTTACTAGGAGATATGTTGTGGGGTGAGAATGGGATCTGATGCTCAATGTATGTAGAATTTTTAATAAGATTTATTGTAAAAGTATAGAAATGTATAGAGTTGATGACAACACATTATAGTGAGTATAACTAACATTGCTCGTTTATAAACTTCATTGTGGTTGAAAGGGGTAGTCTGTGGACATAAATATCAATTGAAAGGGAACAAGAGAATAATCTAGAATGTATATAACAGTGATTTGGTGGTGGATGAAGATGGTGGTTAATAGTAATAATGTACTTTTTTACAAAGTATTACGAATGTGGTGATACACGGGAAAATTACAACTAATTTAACTTATGGACTATAGTTAACAGTAATATTGTAATATTTTTGCAGCAATGACAAAGAAGATATTATATCAATTTTAAGAAACAACTAAAGGAGTATGATATTTTTCCTTTTGGAGTAACAAAAACATTCTAAAATTGACTGAGGTGATGACAGCACAACTCTGATGAAAATGAGAGCCAGTTATTGTGCACTTTGAATGGAATGTACAAAGCATGAGACTGTATAACACAGTGAATCTTGTGGAAGATGAACTGTGGTTAAGAGAACAAATATGAAAATCTTCTCTCATAAACTATAACAAATATATAATACTAATTGTGGGGACTTGGAATGCCCGCTTCCCCCTCCCACTGGTTAATTTGTGTAGATTGCTGGAAAGGGTGGGGTTGAACTGGCCAGCAACCTGACCCTCTCGGGTGGAAGGACCGTAAGAGAGGCAATAAGATGTCTAACCTGTACTTACACACTTAGACTATAGTCAAGTGTATTATTAACTATACCTGTTCTCATTGTACCCATTACCTATGCCACAAAAAGTGCTGTTCCCTGCTTGCTCACACACACCCCTCTATATAAACTGGAACCCCCCAAAAGATGGTGCACAGCTTTTCCTGGTCAGCCACAATCAGGTTACATGAGTAATCGTGAGTAATAAAGTCATGACCGATGCTGGGCTTCTGTGTGGTTTCTCTGGAATATTGAATTATTTGGTCAGTCTTCCCAGACTACTGCATTACAATTGGCATAGTCGGCAGGATATTCCAGGGTCTCATAATGGTGTAAGAGCCGTGGACGGCATGGCAGTCACTGGGAACTCTACCGGGGATTATCCCAGGGTGGCCCCATTCTCTGTGTGATTTGAACTGGCTTACCTCATAGACACTTGAGGTCCTGTACATGACTTGGGGGCACCCCATATACGCCTGCAGGCCTAGTACAGTTAGAGAAGAATGTAGAAAATATCGTCATGAAAAAGAAGGAGCATTGGGCTGTGGCTGCAGCTGCTGCTTGGCCCCTGTTAGCAGCCTTGGGAGATTGCTCCGAGAAACAGCCGACTGCCAAATCCCTTGTGCACTAGGTAGAAGAGGAGCTTAAAAAAGAAAGGAATTTGCAGACTTCCACCTCTGCCTTAGTGACAGGTCTCTCTGAGCAACTAGATAAAAAATAGATAGTGATTCAGATGTAGAAACTATAAAAGAATCTTTAAATCATGTTAAACTGCTTGTGCAAAGGAAGGCTAAATCACAGACACAACACCCCGCACACCCAGAAGTGCTAAATAGGGCATTTGTCAATGAAACCATGCTTGTAAGAAAATATTCTGCTACAGAGTTAACTGAGATAAAGAAAACATTCCGACAGCAACTCTGCAAACCCCCTGCTGCCTGAGTGGCCTGTGAGCTAGTGGGGGCTGGTAGAATTAAACTGCTGGAAAAGTAGAAAAACTTAGCAACAGTAATGTTCTTTCTTTTGTTTCCATGCCAATTCTAATTGGACCTTGATAGCCACATTGATAAAATCACTGCTGTTAAAGTTTAGTAACTTTTGAACAACTCTAAGAAAGGAAAAAAAAGAAAAATGCTAGCAGCTTTTGTATGCTTGCAATTAAAATATATTACAAAATTAAAAGCTCATAATACTTGTGTAAACTGCAGAAGAGTTTAAATGGGATGTTACTTTGACAATGTTTTAAGTTTTAGTCACATTTTGTTTTGATTAGAATTTTTATCAAGGTGTTAAAACCAACTTTCAGTTTTGAATCAATTGCTTACTCCTGAACTTCAAGCCGAAGTGTACTCCTGAAGATTAATCTAGAATATATAAGTGTTAAATGTCTGTCTCTGTCTAAACTACTAAATTAGTTCTTAACTGCATTTATACTGGTCAAGTATTCCTAACTGGTTGCTGGTTACTAATATATATGTTTCCAAGGATGAGCTTGCATATTATAGACAACACAGATTCCAGAGATCTTAAAAGCAGTTAAAAATCAGAGATGTGAAATGATGGAGAGCTTGGAGACAGCCATACCAAAGAAATAAGAGTTATGAGTCAAATTAGTGAGATTTATGTTTCTGTTGGTGTGTCTTAACTTTTTTGTGTTTGTTTGTTCAGTGTATGTTTTGATACCTCTGGATGGTAATATTAAATTAACAAAAGAAAATTCTTAAAAGAGCTCTATTCAAATTACCAAAAATTAAATAAGTGCTTATATTGATAAATGTGTTTGGATACTAATGAAATAAATTAGCATTTTATGTGTTAAATCTTTAAGATAATGAAAATTGTAAGTTTTTGGCTAATAAATTTATAACAAACCTCATTTTTAAAAATTGTTTTTGCCTAAATTAAAATGAATAGTTTTTTTTTTTTTCTTCACAGGGCAGAATGAGGGACGTAAGACTTAAATGGATATAGAGAAAAGTGAAAGGTTTGTAGAAGTGAATTCATAGTCAATACAGACTAAAATTTGAAAGTGTGTTTAAAGGAATGTGTTTTGTTCTAAGATAAGATGGCTGGTTTTCATAAAATCAGGATGGAAATATGTAGGACAAGATGTGAATGCACATGGCAAGTTGTAGAAAGGTTAGAGGAAGTGAATTTCGTTTATTGCTGACTACAATTCAATAAGCTTATTTAAAGGTGGAATTTGTTTTGAGATGAAGTATCCAGTCTATGCAGTTATGGATAGTTATGGGGAGTTAGTAAAAGCATTTTCCAAACTGAAAGATTACAATGTAAATGACTGATTCTGGGAAATCATTTTTAAGCAGAAATCTAGGAGTTAATGTTCATAACAAAAAGTAACTTTGTAGCAAAAAAACTATCTTCAATCTGTTTATAATCTACCCTAACTACAATTTGTTTACCAAATGGAGTTCTGATACAAAACAAAAATTGACTTTCTCCCTGTTAAAGTAAAACGGTTTTCTTAAAAGTAATATATTCTTGAAGAGGGGATATTAATGTTCTGACGAACCTGGCATGTATTAAGGTGGTAGCAATAAAATTATTTTGATTCCATTGGGAATCTTTGGCTTTCATAGAATAATGGAGAAAGTAGTTTTTCCTGTACTGCTAAGATAAACTACTTGTTAATTAATGCAATCATGGTAAAGGAGTAAAGGTGAAGAGTAAAGTAATAAAATAGTTAAGTTCATTTGATATGTTATAGGTGGAATGGAAAGTCTTTAAAAGTGTTATAAACTTAAAGACGTTTTAGCCTTCTGTTAATCAAATTTGTATGAGTAAAATGTTCATACAAATACTTAGAGATTGTATAAAATTCCTGGAAATTTAACAATGTTTTCTGTATAATATTAAATAAAAGTATAATGTTGTTAACCATGGTTTTAATTATTTTAAAGATGGTATATGTCACAAAAACAACCTCTCCACATAGGATTCAAGAGGCACATGCCTTAGCTTGCATTCTTCTGATTTGCCCCATCTATGCTGACAAAGCAGTCCTGGCAACATAAAGAAAATGGCCAACTGGGGGGCTGCTGCGGGGTGGTACATAACAGTAGATCACTGTAAATTAAAGTAACACCACTGCTGTATGCAGCAGTCCCAAATATTGCTGGCTTATTACAAGAAATTAGTACCTAGTTTTGTCACTATCACTTTGTTTTAGATCTTACTGATGCTTTCTTTAGTATCTCCTTAGACAAGTCAAGCCAGCCTACATTCACCTTCCTGTGAGAAAGCCAACGATTAACTTTTCCCCAAGGCTCTGTGCATAGCCCTACCATCTCTCCTGGCCTGGTGGTGAAAGATCTGACTACCTGGAAGAAACCTGTGGCTGTAACCCTATTTCATTATATTGATGATATTTTGTTAACCAATAATTCCCTTTCAGAATTAAAAGAAGCATCAGAGACAATGGTATCTTAAGAGCCTGAGATGGGCAAACAATCGGGACAAGCTGAAAGGTCCCTGCTGCTCTGACAAATTTTTAAGTGTTGTTAAAGTATAATGTTTTCCCACACCAAAAACTCCAAAGCAAGTAATGACCTTTCTGGGGTTGTTGGGGTACTGAAGATCCTTCATCCCTCATTTAGCTTTGATATTAAAACCATTGTGTGTGTTAATCAGGAAAGGTTGTGCATGGGAATGGAAGGACCCTCCTTCCAACAGGCTGCCATTAAAGAAGCAAAGAGTCAATAGCAAAGGCTCAAGCAGTAAGGGGGATGGACCTTGACTTACCCTGTGAATTGGATGTGGCCAGCACCAATATTGGCTTGGGTGGGATTTGTGGCAAAGACAACATTCTAAACAAATACCCCTTGGGTTTTAGTCACAATCATGGAAAGGGGCCAAAGTGCAATATAGCCCCTTAGAAAAGCAACTATGTGCAGCATACCATGGCCTGTTGCAAATGAAGGACTTAACCCAATAGTGTCCGGTCACTCTGAAGACTGCTATCCCTATTCAGGGGTGGATTGCAGATACTAGAAACAAAACAGGAACAGTGGACTGTCTTGGGCAACCTTCTATGGGGGAAAGATCTGTGGAGGGACATCTGGGATACCTGCCAGCATTGACAAGTAACCATGTATCAAGTCCCCAACCACTCCTCTAACACCCCTCTCAGGAATGTTGGGGCGAAGATTCAGAGCCATACCATTGAGAGCTGAGAAGCAGCAGAGTGCCTCCACAGGAAAAGCAGACATCATGGCTACCAAACACTGTGGCAGCACTTCCAGCTGCCTGTTATTTGCCAGCAGCCTGTGGACCTCACCCATGAGTGACCATCGTGCTCACTCCGACAGCTGCGACAATTACCTCCTCAGAAGGGACATATTGGCTGAGCACAGACTCCAATAGCACTAAAGCAAGGGGATTACATTGATCCCCTCTCACTCTTGGAAGGCGCAAGTTATGCTTTCACTGCCACAGATGCTGCCAGGGGATTCGCTGCCTAAAAAATGTAAATGCCCTATATGGAGTGCCAGCCAAAATTGACAGTGACCAAGGATCTCCATTTACCAGTCACTTCATGCCATTTTGGGCTATGAACCAGGATATTTTTTGGACTTTTTATGGAAAGTATGAATAGCCTTTTAAAGGAACAAATAAAAGGCAATAAGGGATCTTTACCACAATGGACTAAAAGGAAGTATCCAGCCTTAACCCTTTTAAATTCAGCACCAACAGCTGTGGCCTTTATTCCAGTTAAAATAATAATAGCAGGGTTGATGCAGGCATTAAGATTACAAGTTAAAGGGGAAGTAATAATAATTTGTTGTTGCCTATGCCTCCATCAATACAAACTGGGAAAAATGAGGTCATTTGGCCATGGTTCTGGCCTATGCAGACTCACTGGTTGGGAATCTTAAGCCCATGCGAAGTAAGAATCAATCAAAACATTGTTATAAGACCACAGTTTATACAAAAAATGCCAGTACACTAATGTGGACTTTTCTTATGCTTAAACTAGTTTTTAATGTCACTAAAGAGACCTCAGAGAATTTCAAAGGAGAAAATGTATGGTATTAGAAACCTCCTCATAAAAACCGCCTACCTAGTACTTTGTTATCTACTAATGGAAATGTTGCTTATATACTGTTAAACCAGAGTAATTCGCCCCTGACTGTATGAAACAAGAAGAAATCTGTAATATGGAATAGTTACCTCCCGAATTGTGTAATTTCACTGTCAAGCATTAATGTTCAATGTTGTGTATATGTTACTCAAATTATATTGGATGCAATTTTTCCATGCCCTAACCATTCAGATGGTATCTCAGAAGATTTATGTGTAGAATGGAAGATGGAAGGGGCATTGGGATGGAGTGTGGGGACAGGGAATGCTTGCTTCCCCCTCCCACTAGTTATTTGTGTAGATTGCTGGAAAGGGGGGCACTGAACTAGCCAGCAACCTGACCCTCTCGAGTGGAAGGACCGTAAGAGAGGTAACAAGATGTCTAAACTGTATTTGTGCATGTAGGCTATAGTCAAGTTTACTATTAACTATACCTGTTCTCATTGTACCCATTAACTGTGCCACAAAAATGTGCTGTTCCCTGCTCATGCATGTACACCCCTCTGCTATATTCTCTATATAAACCTGTAGCCCCCAAAAGATGATGCAGAGCTTTTCCTGGCCAGCTGCTGTCAGGTTATGTGAGTAATCATGAGTAATAAAGGCATGACAGAAGCTGGGCTCCCTTGTGGTTTCTCTGGATTATCAAATTATTTGGGGAGCCTTCCTGGGCTTGACCTCCTGCATTACAATAATACAGGGTGTTAATAATCAGGTGGGTTGGTGGAAAATGCAAGAAATGTAAGATATGGCTTATAGATAGTAGTAATATTTCAATGATGCTTTTCCATAGTTTGTAACAAATGTTCCACAACAATGCAAGGTGTTGGTTGTGGGGTGATGTATGGGAGCCCTGTATGATGACATGCTTATTTGTTTTATAAGTTCACAACATTTACTCTACACTTATTGTTTATGTATGTTCATGTATGAATGATATACTTCAAGAAACTTTTTTTTAAACTTCCAGGGCAGAGACAAGAACTTTTGATTTTCAGCCTTGATTTGTTGCCATCCCATCAGTTACCTCCTTTTATCAGTTCCTACTCAGAAACTGCCGGCTGTGAGAAGTCCCCATTCCAAAAGTGCCATTATGACATTTTGACCACAGAAAAGCACCTCATTAACCCCAACTTCTTCCAGGAAATGGCCAGTCACAGAAAAACCTCAGCCCCTGTGGTGGATTGAATTGTGAACCAATTGTAAATAGAATCTCTCAAAGATGTTATTTTCATTAAGATGGGTCTCATCTTAATGAAGCTGGGTCATAATCTGGATTATTGGAGTCCTTTATAAGTAGAAAAAATTCAGACAGAAAGAAAGCCATGGGGAGGAATTGGAAGGGGAATGTCAACAGAACCTCACATTGCCATGTGAGGACATCAGACAGGGATTCAAGATAAGGAACCCCATAGACTGCCAGCAGCCAGAACCAGAATATTAGACTTCCAGGAGAAAGCATCATTTTGATGACTCATGATTTTGGACTTCGCCTTACCTCAAAACCAGGAACCAATACATTCCTATTTTTTAAAGCATCCTATTGTGTGATATTTGACATAGCAGTTTAGGGAAGTTAATATAGCCGCTAATATTGAACAACACTTTCCCTTTTGAAATGACCCCAAACTGCTCACTTTCCTCCTTTCAGCTAACCAAGGACTGCTTATGTTCTTGAAGATCAATTAGAAAGACTCCCCTGCTTCAAAAAATCCAACCTTAATAAAACACTTTACCTTTAAGTTTATATTCAGCCATTATCTTTCCACATACTTTTTCTACACTATGCCTTTCATCTTCTGGAACTCCAATCACATATATGTTAAACTGTTTGACATTGTACATCAATTTTACATGCTCTCTTATAGCTTTTACACATGTATTTTCTCATGGTTTGATTTGAAAATTTTCCTTTGAACTTTCTTCAAGCTCAGTGATCCTTTCCTCCACCATCATTACTTAACTATATTCTCTCTCTCTTTTTTAAAGATTTATTTTATTTATTTCTCCCCACCCCCTTGTTGTTGTTTTTTTATTCACTTGCTGTGTCTGTCTTCCTTGTGTCTTTAGGAGGCACCAGGAGCTGAACCTTGGACCAGATGTGGGAAGGAGGTACCTAATCGCTTGAGCCACCTCCACTCCTTGTTTTTGTTGTGTCTCTCATGCTTTTCCTCCCCGCATCTCCTGCTGCATCAGCTTGCCATGCCTGCCCATCGCATCAGCTCCCTGTCTTCTTTAGGAGGCACCGGGAACCTCTGCTCCTTGCTTTTGCTGTCTCTCATTATGTTTTTTCTTCTTGTGTCTCATTGTGTCAGCTTGCTGCACCTGCCCATTAAGCCAGCTAACTGTCTTCTTTAGGAGGCACTGGGATCTGAACCAGCCACCTCCTACATGGTAGGCAGAAGCCCAAACACCTGAGCCAAATATACCTCCCTTAACTATATTCTTTTATCCCCTTCATACCTAGTAGAATATCTGGAACATAAGGGATATTCATGAACAAATGAGTAAAAGGGAGAAAACAAATTCTGAACAACTTTTAAGAAGGTAGTAACCTTAAAATTATTTTGTTATCATGGGAGGTTTTATAAGCATTTATTATATTAAGCTTGCAGAATATCCATATTGAATATATAGTTACATCTACTTTTAGACATTTTGCATCTATATTTGGGGTTTTCTCAATAGGTAATGGAGTCTTGGATTATAGCTGCACTTTTTTTTCTTCTAATAGATAACGCAGTCACATATTTTATTTTTCTACCAAAAAGTGAAATTTCAAAAAAAATTATTCCCTATAATAATTTACTAATAAAACAAATTCAATTTAATGAATGGCACAAAGGAAAAGTTCAAATTAATAAATAGTGCTTATGAAGTAAAAAATGATAATTTTTAAAAATATTTCTTATGGAATACTAGCTTTTTTTAAGATGATCAATGAATAATACAGGTTTTATAGTCAATTTTGAAAAGAAAAAAACAAAATAGACTGCAGAAGTATTAACCTTGTGCTTTCTCTGTGGGTCTTAGTTTATTAATTGCTCAAGGAATTCTACAGAAAAGAACCCTGTCTGTCAAAATTTAAGCCAGGATTTTCCAAACTGACATAACCATTGAATTTCTTTCTCTTATAATACCTATTATTACCTCTCAGTAATATATTCTTTAGAAACTTATTACATATTATACAGTTTGAGGAGGTGCAACCATAGCCATCACCTGGGAATTAGAAATGTAGGTCCCATCCCAGGCCTTCTCTATCAGAATCTGCATTTTAACCTCAGCTGAGAAGCAATGCTGATTTCCTCTCTGGATTTCTAAAAATGATTGTTAGCAACCTCTACTTATATTAAAATTGTTTTTCATTACTAAATTTCACTCATTGGGCTAGATGACTTCTGCAACATTTAATCTATTTCCAAAAGCTCTCACTTCTGGATTCTGTCAGTTTAGGAGTCAGATAACCAAGACAGGGATTTAGACTCCAACTGTAAGCTATTTTTTATTCATAGAAGAGAGAGGAGGTGTAGCTACTAAGCTTCATATACCTCCAAATCTCTATAAATATCTCAATACTTCTCTCACACAAAGTGAAACATGAAATTTTGATAACGCAAATGCATTGATTTTAAAATGATGTTTCTGTGTTTATTAGTTACCTTTTCTTTCATATAAAACCAATATAATATGCAGGGGTTTCAAATAATCCATTTCTCTAGTAAGGGTCCATTGACAGAGGGCAACAGTATGAGCTATTGCATCTCTACCTTGGATGGTTGAAGTAAGTCTTTGCTGCAACATTTCCTTGGTGTTGGTTGAGGTTTTCCCTGACTGGATCTCTCATAGCCTTAACTTTTCCCTTTTAGAAATTCTTTAAACTACTGACATCTTTGGAGAAATGAAATGGTACATTTGGGAAAACACAGACAAGGATGAAAACTTAAGATGCCCATACTCTCTGTACCTTCTTTGCCACCAGGAGCATACTCCTAATCACCCCTGATTTTGGCCAAGCTCTTTATGAGGACCAGATTCAGCATGGTTCAGATAAAAAATACATGGCCTATTCAAAGCAAATATAGATTAACTATGGAAGAGTTACAGGATTTTGCCTATATTTGCATTAGAAGAATGTTGAGGAATGGGTAAGGGAGTGGATTCTAAAGATATTAGGAGGACAGAAATCAAACAAAAGGAAAACAATTATCAAAAATTTTGACAAGGCTGAATTGATCAACATGGATGTACTCTCCTGAGATTTAATGAATTGGCTCAGGCACTTGGAATTGCCTTAAGAGTCTTTACTCTTGCCATATGCCCACAAGGAACCGGCTTGATGGAACTGTGTAATGCTCTTCTAAAATCTCTGTACGGTACCAATTGGCAGAAAACACTATACAAGATTGAGGTCCTGTATGTGGTATATGCCTTAAATATGTAGGCAATACATGATGTAGCCTTTCCTGTAGCTACGATCCACATGCCCAGAAATCAAGAATTAAAGGAGGGAGTGGTCATTGTCCCATTGCCTAAAATTCACTTAAAAGTTTTTTATTCGTGTACTTAAAAGCTTGAGCTTGGTGATTTTTTAAGACCTACTGCTCAAAAGAAGACTGCTTATACCAGAGAAGTTAGTCATGATCCTGTGAAGTTCTGCATGCATGCTGCTAATCCTGGCAGAAAGTGGTCATTCTACTGGCCTAAGAAATTGACTCTGATTGCAAAACAGAAGATGGAATGCTGTGATAAAAGGGCTACTGTATCTGGAAACCAGCAGATTCACTGGGATGGTCTTTTTTGCATAAATTACTGCCCTATATCTATGGATTCTTACTATCTACAATTCCAGGGTATACAACATTTCTTATATTCCTGAACAAATTAAAAATTATGGGTACTTTGGTTTTTAATCTCTATATGCTAACATATTAATATTATTATTGAATATATATAAGTGGATAAAAGCACTTAAAACCTATGAACTTTGTATGATAAATTTTTCAAAAAACTCATTAGTTACACAAAAGCAAATAATCAAAGCAAATTCTTTTGTTCTTCATATCCTAATTAATGGTAACATTGTTACCAAGCAAGGACTCACTGCCCAACACACCCAGGAACCAATTCTTTGACATTGGGATTTTGAGACAAGTAAGAGCTTTATTGTGAGGTCGACCAGCAAGGAAACAGGAAGCAAGGCTCCAATCTGTCTCCTTGACTTGAGTGCTAAGGGAGATTTTATGGGCATGAGAGGTGAGTGTTTGTGTGGTTTGATTGGCTAGGTATAGATTTGCCCATATATGGTAGGGCAGGATGTTGACCAGAATTTCATTGCTGAAAGACCTCTAGTACTGGATTTTCTGGGGTCTCAGTGGTCATCTAAGGACACCAGTCCAGGTTTCTGCAAATGCTTAGGTTTCGTCTGCCTACAAAATAAGCTCAAAAGGAGAAGAAGCTGAGGAGGAGTTATACAGTAGCTAAAAGATTTTTGTTGATGTCAACATCATTTACTGAGTTGCTCAATCCAGAAATTTGATTCCTTTCTTTCCCCTTATCCCTACATCCATTTCATCAGCAGGACTTCTCCCTTGTGCCTTGAAAATATATTCTAAATCCAACGCTTCTCATCACCTCTAGATTTACCAGCCTTATTCAAGCCACTATCTCCTCCCACCTAAGTCTATTCTTCACACTATACAAGAGAAACAATTTAACCACTAAAATCATATCATATCCCCCGCCTGCTCAGACCATTCAAATTCCCTGCAAAGCCATGTGTAATTGGACTGTGGCCTCTTTCTCTGACTTCAATTCCTATCACTCTACCCCATGATTATTCTGGTCTAGTCACACTGTTCTTCTTGCAATTGCTAAGTATTCCAAGCTTATTTCCAGCTCAGGGCCTTGTCCTAAAACACTTGCCCCAAGGAATTCTTCTTTCACATCTTTTAGGAAATGCACAAATTCACATGTGAAATTAAAACTTATTTAAAGCAAACTCTTACCTCATCAAACCACATTTGTTTTACCCCTTATTTATTTAATACTTATTATCTTTCCATCTCTGAAATTTTTATACTATTTATATTTTTCTTCTTTATTTCCCAACTTCTTCATCAAAAAGTAAGCTTTATGAAATCAGGAAATTTGTCTTTTTCACTTTTATTTCTTCAGTAGCTAGGGCAGTACCAGGCAATTTTAGACATTCAAATTTATCCCAGATAATTTACTGTCTTTTCCTTGCTTGAAAGGCATAAGAATATATTAAGGCTTCTCTTACTTCTGCATGACATGGTCAAGGCATTAAATCTTGTCTAAATCCATATCCTCATCTGTAAAAATGTGAAAAATTATCTTCCCTGGATGTCTGTGTTGATGCATATGAGCGTGAATTTATAATACATGCTTCACTCTACATTTCTCAGCTTTGCATACCACAACTTAATTAAATCATAAATTTCATAGCTTTATTATCCATTACTTTTCTAAGTAACCAGGATGATATTCAACACAGGCACCAATCAGTTTTTAGGATGAATGCTGATTAAAATTTTAAATCATCCATTAAAATTTGTTATGAACTTTGTTGCCAATAGTCATACTGTCCTTCTCAGTTTCTCTTAACTCTGTGCTGTTATCTGTCTTATTTGTAATAAAAGGATTTATTAGGAAATAAGATTTTATTTCCCAGAGTGAATAGTTAATATTATATTGTTATTGGACTATTTGATGATACAAAGATTAACAATGAGAATCAGGTCTAAAATAACTGCAGATTTAATCACCCACTGGGACTAATTATAACCTTGTCTTAGGTAACTATCAAAATGATTGCATTTGTGTGTCTAAATAAATAGCATTGATTAAGATATGCTTTAAAGTTAAAACTTTTTTTTAATACCTGCAATTTGTAATCACTGAAAAATAACATGATAGTTGATTATAGTTAGGAAAGGAGCTAAGTGTAGTGGGAACAGCAAGGGTTTTCCAGTTTTTAAATTTGAGTTTGAATACTGTTAGCTTCACTTGCAACCATGATAATCATTGCGGTGATAGCAAAGATTGACCGAGATAATATTGCAATCGAACCTAGCATAAGTTTTGGCACAATAAATCATCGTCACTAGTTTGCATCATCAAAAGTTGATATTGTAAGTTTTATGGCTTTTTAAAACTGAAAAGGCTATTTCTTAGATAATTTGGAATTTGTGATGATTAATACTCCTAGAACCTATGTAAATATGTTAGTTAAAACAGCAGTAGTGGAAATTTCTTCCCCTTCCTAGTTTTTGCAGAAAGCTTCATGGTAATATTATTATCAGCAAGAGACACATGGAAAGAGAAAGAAAGCTACAAGTAGGTTTTTCTTTATGGCATAAATGTTAGCTTTAGAATAACTGATTTAAAATATGCTTTTTGTTGCTATCGATTAAAAAATATTAGATGTGCTCCAAAAGCAAAAACATGGAATTTATCTACTTGGAATATGAAACAATTGAAGCTTTGGCTTTCTAAGAATGGGACCATCATCATCAGACAATCAATAGTACATCTGCAATAAGCATGCATGGAGTGCCTACTATGCATGACTTATGTGCAACTTTATAAATATTTTCTTCTCCAATATCATTAAGAACACAATGCAAAGGATTCTGAGTGGTAAAGATGAGGAAACTGTATATTAACTTTCTTAGTATAGTTAGTAAGAGGGGGATTCATATAAATGCAGTCTGATTTTTGGAAAGAAATTGCTTTCTTATCTGCTAAGTTTCTTTTCACAGTCTTTATATTTTTAGTGTTAATTTAAATGTAGACATTACTGATCATCCCATTTGTCTCTTGAATGATAGTCTTGTCAATTCTTCTTTGATATTACTGTGGACTTTCAGGAACAGACATTTCTCCCTTGACTATATAGATTTAGGCACTGAATTGGCCATCCTCCATCTTCTTTAGATATCCAAGTTTGTAATTGATCTGGATTGTACCATTACCCTTCTTTATCAGCCACTTCTGCTGTATACAATATGATATTCATTGCCATGGAAATTTTTTGAGGTGAGACCAATTTTCTATGTTATTAATATTTTCTGTCATGTGTTCTAATGCTGAGTACATTCAAATTGAGTGTCACTCAAGACATTCTTGGTTCCCAAATAGGACAAAACAGAGTAAGTTATATTTCTCCATGACTCCTTCAATTATTCCTTAGCAAGCCAGGGTGAGAAACCACTCTCAAGCCAACCTGATGTAAAAGCTAAGGGTCTTATGCTTTATTTTGTTAAGGATAAACTGATTATTCCCTTATGCCTCCTTAATTTATAAAATGCCATTACTTCATTATGTTTCCAATTTGATAAGATTCTGCAATGGACATAAATCAGTGCTTGCCTTTTTCGATACCCTTTTGTATTTTCACTTGTTTCCATATTTTGTTTACATAAAAGAGCCGTTATTGCCATAGCATACACTTATTATATGAAGATGGAAAATAACCTGCAAAATTTGCATAGCATTTATAATTTACAAAGCAGTTTTATCAAATTACATGATTGTTGCATACTCATGTATAAATTAAGCAAAATTTTTACTGAGAACATATTGCCTTTAAGGATCTTAATTAAGTAAGTAGAGAAGATAGAGAGGTAAACAGGCAATTCAAATGTAATGTGATAAATACCGTTAATGCTGAGTTCTCTGCCAGCACACAAGAATGGTTTCTAATCCAACTAGTGGTTATTAAAAACATTATGCCATTCTAGCAATGGAAGAAATTACAGCATTGATATGGAGGCAGTGGCCACTGGAGGCTCTGGGGGCAGGGAGAGGGAAAAACAGTTGTAATACGGGGGCTTTTTTGGGACTTGGAAATCGTCCTGAATGACATTGCAAGAGAAGATATAGGCTCTTTTATATCTTCCCATAACCTGCAGAATTGTATGGAAGAGAGTGTAGACTACAGTGTGAGCTATGGTCCATGCTCAGTAGCAATGCCCCAGGATGCATTTCTCAGTTGCAATGAATGTGCCACCCTAATGAAGGATGTTGTTTATGTGGGAGGGTGTGGCAGGTATAGGGAGTGGGGTATATGGGAATCCCTATATTTTTCGTGTAACATTTATGTAATCTAAGTATCTTTAAAAAAAAAAAATGTTTTGCCAGGTGGTGGAAGATGGACTGTGGTTAACAGTACATATATAAGAGTGTTTGCTGAGGAACAATAACAAATGTACCATATTAATACATGGTATAAATGACAGGGGGCTATGGAAAAAGATGCCAAACATATGTTATGGACCATAGTTAGTGATAATAATTTGATGATATTCTTTCATAATCTGTCACAAATGTTCCACAACAATGTAAGGTGTTGGTGGAGAGGTGTTATATGGGAATTATGCACATTATGCATGTTTTTTTGTAAGCTCACAACTTCTCTAATAAATAAATATATATATATATATATAGAAAACAACAATAACAAAAAACGTTATGCTTGTTGAAGATTCCAGAAATGCTACACTTTTACAAATAAAGATTCCCAAATAAGGATATCTGTGGTTAAGACTTAGCTTCAAGTAATGAAGTTTCATTTAAAAGTTGGATCCTAGCATGACCTCAGAATTCTCCTTTTGTTTTATTTATACCATTTGTAAAATGCCACCTTTAAATCAGAATAGTTATTATTTTATGCTTTACCGCTTTATCTACTCTTACTCTCTTTCTTAAGCATTATAAAACTTAATCTCGTGATAAATATCTGATTATCAGAGTAAGTGGAATTAAATTGAATATAGATAAATATTTGACCATCCAACTTTCCATATCAATATAAGCTTGTGGAAGAACTTTTCAATGCTATATCTTTTAAAACATCATAAAGGGAATAGGACTATGTTTACCATATTTGAGACTATGAATTACATGAAAAATATGACTTCTGTTCTTGAACATATTGTAGTTTTTTTAAGATCTCTCTCAGTTTTTCCATGCTGTAGTTGAAAAGAGATATGCAGTAATATGAAAATTATTTATAGAAAATCATAATAACTTTATCCCCTGGGCAAAGGTGCACATAGACACAGAGCAGTCATCTGAATTAAGGTCCCCAACATCTACTATGTTATGGCAACTCCATCCACAATGACTTTATCTCAGTTCATCATAGCATGATGGGAATGCATTGGCCTGAATTGCATTTATATTATTATTTCAGAAATTATTTATTAAAAAAGTCCATGTTTTCCAAACAGACTAAAGATGAAGATTAGGATTATACTCTGATTTACCTACTTATCTTCAATGTTTAGTACCTAACTCATAATAAGATCCTGTTAAGCAGTTTTTGAGTGAATGAATAAACAGATAAATGCATTTACTCATCCTTTCTTAAACAGGTCTCAGTCCTATCTTCTTCAGAGTATTAGGACATATCAGTTGCCTGAATGTGTTTTGCTCAGCATCCTTTATTTCTTTCAAGGCACCTTACAAAATTGTTTGTCTACAAAATTCTGCCATCTACCTCCACTTACTTTTATTTTTCCTTTTTTGTTCTATGAACATCTTTTCTATTACTATTTTTTCTAAAGCCTCCTAAATTATCTGGGAGCAAGACAGATAAATAATTGGAACACAATCTTATCAAGAATGTATTATATACATGAAATACTTCAGAAGAGCATTGTGGTTTTTCACAAAGGAGGTATGTTATTATTTGGAAAATTTTCTGTGAGAGTTGTAGATGATGACTGCATCTCAAGGGATAGGCTTTGCATCATAATAACACTTATCCACCACTAAAAGATTGTTCAATTAAGGTCAGAATTATCTAGTGCTGTTGTGAGAACAAAGTGTATCTATCTCCCCATTTTTGAATGGAAACCTAATGAGTTGCTGGGCATTGTGGTGAACCCAATTGAATTCTTCATTGTTCATTGAAAACAAAGGGCACAGATGTGTTATCTGCAGAGGCTTAATGAGATTTTGGAACATAAAAGCCAAGGGGACAGTATCATCATTCAAAAACGCAATTGTCACAGATACTATCAAAGTTTAAAAGCTTCTCTGCGAAGCAAGATTAGTTGACTGGGATGGGTGAGGATCATTGTTTCTCTCCCAGATTTTTTCTCTTGTGCTAGAAGGTGTGACTTCAAGTTCTGTAAAAGTTATCAATTCTTCTGTGGAGAAATCTTCATACTTCAAAGGGAAAGAAAGTAATTCACATTACATATCTTGAACACCTAAAATATGCTCTATAAAAACAATTTCTAAGATAAATTCTGTACTCAAGTTTTGTGTGTGTGCTTGGGAGTGAGGGATGATATGCTTGCAACTTACAATAGTGTAAGACATAAGTTTTCCATTTGTTCTTACTATCAGATTAAGTCCAGGGATTTATGCTACCTACTTATTTCTGGAAACAGGTTATCTTGTATTTTTTCTTTGAGAAAAAGTTCATCCTGAGTTTGCCACAATGTTGGGTTTTTTTCCCAAAATAAGACCTTTGTTAACAACAAAAAGTCAGCTTGAAATGGGTATTTTTTTCTGAGGTATAGACAGAAGTGACCCATTTCCTACTAATAAAGAAACTTGGGTTAGGAATTGATTGTTGCTTGTTATCCTTCTGAGAGGTATATCTGAGCAATCCCTTCCATGAGGTTTTTTTAAAATATATTTTTAAAATTCTTTTTCAAAAGATACTTAGATTACATAAATGTTACACAAAAAATATAAGGATTCCCATATGCCCCACCTCCCAAACCTCCCACAACCTCCCACATAAACATCCGTCATTAGTGTGGCACATCACCTGCAACAGATAAACATATCCTGGGCCTTTGCCATTATGCATGGACCATAGTTCACATTGTAGACCACACTCTCTCCCACACAGTTCTGCATGTTATATGATGATATAAAATGGCCTATATCTGTTGTTGCAATGTCACTCAGGACAATTCCCAAGTCCTGAAGAAGCCCCTATATTACAACTGCGTTTTCCTCTCCCTGCCCCCAGAGTGTCCAGTGGCCACTGGCTCCACACCAATGTTGTAATTTCTTCCATTGCTTGAATCACAATATGTCTATAATAGAATACCAGTAAGTCCACTCTAGTCCATAGCTCTTCCCCCAATCCTGAGAAGTCTGGGATGGTGATGTCCACTCCACCTCCAATTGAGAGGGGGCTTCTATCCCATGGATAAGATGGATGGAACTATCCTGCCTGCAGCTGCAGACTCTCTCCATTCCCTGAGATGGCTGTTGTCCATCATTATCTCCCCACCAGGTGTCCTGGGCTAGTCCATTGAGCTGTAGGAGTTGCAGCTCCACCAAGATTCTGGGCTCAGCTGGCACATGGACAGCCCAAAGACTCCAGTCTCTGGATGTAGACCTACAAACACCAGCACCAAGTATAGGTTTGAATAGAAAGGACAGGTGAGCCATGTGCAAGGAAGACATATTTGAGTCCAACTCTGTCACTTTCAGCAGCACAAACTCCAAAGTAGGGCCCACTGGCAAGGCACCAAACTCTGGAGCTATCCGCCCTGACACAGGACATGGGTGTCTCCAGAGCCCTCAGGAGCCCTTCTATTTGGGGTGATATCCACTTTGGAAGTCTATGGGATACTACTGAGATGTGTGTAAGCGTTGCCTCTGGGATGAACTCCCAACTCACTTTGAAGTCTCTTAGCCATATTAACTCATTTGTCTTTACCTTTTCCCCCTTTTATTCAAGGTCTTTTTCCAGTCGCATTGCTAGTTGGCACTTGATAGCAATCCCTCGGTGCCAGGGAGGCTCATCCCCGGGAGTCATGTCCCATTCATATGCTGAGTTTGGCTTAAAGAGAGGCCACATTTGAGCAACAAGGAGGCAACACTTGGCACCCCATAACAATAGACTAAGTTTCAATTTCAAGAGCAAAGACTCATAAGACTAGTCATCAATAACAAGGACCCATCAGTGGATCATCCTCCTTTGCCAGACACTGCCGCTGCATTTAGGGGACTGTTGCTGCTCCCTTAGAGAATGTGGCAGAGTTCTCCAGGATGGGAATTCAGTGTTTTCTCATTTATTGACTGATTCTCCACCCACTGTGACAATGCCCTGTAAACATTTGAACAATTTTATATACCTTATATCTATGTTCAGGTGAACTTCCTCCCATGCACTCCACATCCTTGACATCCCCCACCAATGATCTTCTCCCACCTCAGTTGTAACCCTTCTGTGATCCAAAGCTTCTTTAAAGATGAAGCTAATATAATAGTCAAATACAATTAACAGGAAAATGAAATAATAATGATAAGCTTAAATGTAAGAGATAAAATATATGAAAACTTAAAAAAAAACTAAAAATAAAATAAGATTTAAAGATTGGGATATTTAAAGATTGAAAAATATTTAAAAAAATATTTTTTTTGCATTTTGCCTTTTATCACTGCAATATCTGGTGTCCAGTCTATACCATGGCACCTTCTCCCTCTCATTCCCTAGTGCCTTACTATTTTTCATTTTGTTTTCAAAGAAGTTTTAGGTCACAGCAAAGTCACACACAGAATACAAGAGACTCTCATATATCCAACCCCCTCCCTCTTTCCTCCCCCCCCATATTAATACCTTTTTATATGTGGATGGTAGCATTATTATAACTGATATACAAATAGTAAAACAAAGCTACTAAACATTGTCAATGGTTTACACTATGGTTTACATTTTAGATTGTACACTTTTATAAATTTTGATAATATTTACCATGTCTTGTGCTCATCACTGTAAGGTAATGAAGAACATTTCCACTGACTACTAAATACCCCCTATTTGATCTATTCTGTTCCTCACTCCCCATCTCCTCAGGGCCCATGATGACCCCCTGGCTTGACTTGTTGGATGACAAGATTCATAGTTACATGCAACAGGAGGTCTTGACACACTGGTTTGTCCTCCCCTATAAGCAACCACCCTTGCTCTTGAGAGACTCCTGCCTGCCTATTTCTGAACAAATCGGTCCTCCCAAAGATGGGAGTCCAACTCCTTCCCGTTCATTATGTGAGTCTCCACCCACTGATACAACACATTATAACAGAATGAACACTCACACACTCCCTAGAAGCCTGCTCCAGGTGTGCCCTGACCCAAATGCCCCCCCCCCAACCAACACCCAAAGCAGTGACCCTTCCTTGTCATATTGCCATAAGAGCATTCCCATCTCTATACTTTCAACTGCATACCCACAAATCCCAAGTGTTCATCTGGTCCCTCTCCCAACTCTCCCACCAATATCCTGGGTCTTCTTACCCACCCTTCCCAATCTGCCATGAGGTTTTTATAGAAACAAAATACTGGAGCACTGAATGGAATTCATGTTAGCACCTGCAGTCTTTCACAAAATATTTAATATCTTATCTTTTGGTATTAATTGCATTGCTATTTATGGACAAGTCACTGTATCATTCATTAACCATAATTGTTTCTTGAATTTCTCCATCAATATTTCTAACATTATTAGGTGTGATTCTACCCTGGGGAAAGAAATGCAGCTGCTCTGACAAGATGATGAATCCTACAGGCCCTGAAACAGAGTCTCATGCATATATCTGACAGCCTAATTTGTTTTAGTCATTACTTTTATATAATGAGACCAAAAGAAATGTGTTTTTCTTCAGATTCCTTAAATTCATCTGAAGCACTTTTGATAATATGATCAGGATCAGTTTGAAAAGCCTGATATAGTTCAAATTAATTCTATCTCCATTCTAATTCCCATGAATAGTAGCAGAAAATATGGAATCATTTGTATATATATTCTAACTTTCCACCCACTTCATTGATTAATCCATGAATGGACTTGCCAAGTGAAGACTGACTGACTAAGAGCAAAGACGTGAAAGTGATGAAGGAGTTTGCTGTATAAGTATTCAAGGAAAGGCTTTATGGGCAGAAGAAAAAGCCTGGATGGGGACTCATGCCTGGAGTGCTCAAAAAACAGCAAAGAAGACAGTAAAGCTGGGGGACAAGACAAGATGTGGAAAGTTGTTGAGTGGTCAGTGAGCTAGAATCTTGTTGACCATTGCAATGACTCATTTGTCTTTACCTTTACCCCTTTTATTCAAGGTCTTTTTCCAGATAGTTGCCAATCTAGCTATTTCAGGCCTTGAGTATTTAAAGTCCTCTTTAGTCACACTCACTGATTTGTGGAAGCTCAATGATTTCCTTCCACCCGTCATTCCTTAAAGATAACACTAATTATGTATAAAAGACTCAATGCTGATACAGATTATGAAGAGATAAAAGTACTCTTCTACTTTGTGGATAATTCACTTTCTTTTCAGATGACTAATGCATTGGGTTTATCCAACTATACTTAAGCAATTATTTTCTTGGTAATTAAGTTTATTTCAGAAAGCAAAAGACAAAAGACATGTGAGGTCTTCTAATAATTGCTTAGATAGAAGCTACAAATAAATTAATAAAAATGAAAATGATGAGACACTGGTAACTGAAAGTATAGCTAAAATTAGAGGCAGGTCTTATAATTTCAAGTTCCATGAAGTGATCTCTCCAATGCATTAAGCAACTCCCTTCTCAGTTTTGATCTTGATATCTTGTCTCCCAATGTAGTGGTCTCTCAATCATTTATCAAGTATTCATAAAAATTTACTAGTACTAGTAAAAATTTACTAGTACTATCTTAGAAATTGACACTATAAAATAAATCATACTTAATTTGAAGGAACTCACATCTTTATTTACATATAAATATATAATTGTAGCCACAGTGAGGGAAGTGCATTTTCCATGATTTTCATTAGCTACTATAATTCCATTTTATATGTGATGGCTAGAAAATATACTTATTAAAATCTCATCATTTAAGCATCTCTGAAAATTAAAAAACTAATTGAGCTGGTTTTCTATTAATCTAATTATAGATGTTTACTCTTTGCACTTAATTCCCTGAAGGATATTAACAAGACCTTCTTAGTTTTGCTCACGGGAAAAATATACCCTCTCTCAGAGCAGAACCAGACAGAATGGTATCAGGAACACTCTATGACCCAGTAAATCTGTAGATTTCTTCAGAGAGAGAGAAAAAAAAGCTTGGTATCCTTGAGTGGTTAGCTGAGAAAGGAAGTCATGAAGAACTTGCTAAATTTGTTTAATTAGCCGCTGAAACCAAGGAAAAGTTTGGCGTGCTTGAGACTATGCAGGACTGAGAAATTGCACGTACCCTGCTCACAAGACCCTGGCATCACTTGTGTTTTTACTTGTTTTTATTCTCACCTACCCCTTTCTTTGCCTATAAAGAATAGCTCTCATTCTCACTTCGAACTGGTTTTGGGAGGATTCCCCCAGTTCTGAACTTGTACACTCTCAATAAAACATCTTCTCTCTGAGAGACATGTTTCTCCTTTGTGGCACTGGATCGAGTGGGCCCTTCTATTGGATATGAGCCGTACTTATGATAACATATGGAAAATTGGAGAGTGGAAATTAAAAGGAACAAGTTCTTAAATGAAGAAAAAGTTTGTTAGATGTCATTAAGAAATGAAAAGTTAAGTGAATTAAAAATCAACTTTCTTCTGGGTGACTTCCAAAGATAGTCCGAGAAGTTTAAAGGAAAAATATATTTGTCCAACAATTTCTAAGAAATAACCATATACTCTGTATCTACTCAATGATAAAACTTTTGAATGCAAAAAACAGTTGCAAATTTCATAGATAAATTGTCTGTGATTATGCATGTAGCATGTTTAAGGAGTTGATATTTTAGTCCATAGCCCTTAAATATGAGTCAGGGAGAAGTGAATTTATATATTGCATTCCCCTTCAGGTGGGTCCAAAAGTGTTATTTCTCCCACTAAACTTAATAGAGGGATAGATAAAATGTCAAGGCGAAATTAAAATATAAGCTATGGGGAACAACTCCTTTTGAGTAAACACATCACAGGGATATCTCTTACCAGAACCATGAGTATCTTCTCTTCTCCTGGACTAGAAATGGAGATTGGATTGGAATAGAAGTTATCCAGCAAGTAAGGACTAAACCTTGGAGTAACTGGGTAGAAAATGTCATGTATTCCTACTATATCCCACAAGAATTCCAGGGCCTAGAAAAAACACTCACATCTAAATATTAGTTATCTGAAAGGACATTTTTGCTTCTAGGAAGTCCTATGTCTAGATATATGTGTTTTGGTATTAATCTAAGAACTTCCTGCATTTCAATAAAGTTCAAACTAATTATGGAATTATTCATACAGTTGTTCATTTATTTAAAAAAATGTTTATTGGATGTTGTATTACTCAGACAAAGGGGTGCTGATGCAAAATACCAGAAATTGGTTGGTCTTTATAACAGGTATTTATTTGGGGTAGAAGTCCACAGATACCAGGCCATAAAGTGTAATTTTCTTCCCTCACCAAAGTCCATTGCCACGTGTTGGAGCAAGACAGCTGCCAACGTTTGCCAGGGTTCAGGCTTCTTGGGTTCCTCTCTTCCCGGGGCTGCATTTCTCTCCGGGCTTAGCTCCTCTGTTTCCTCCACAAGGTCAGCTCTTGACTCTGAGGTTCTCTAGGCTTTGTTTCTCTCCACAAAGCCAGCTGTAGACTATCAGGTGAATGGCTTGTCTCTATCCCGGGGTCTTCTCTCCTTCCTCACGACCAAGCTCTCTTACTTCCCGGGGCTCAAGACTCCAACATCAAAACTTCAACTCAAAACTGCTCCCTCTGTCCTTTGCCTTGCCTTTTATATTTGATTCCCCCACCCACCAAGGGGAGGGTCTCAATGCCCTACTGACTTGGCCTAATCAATGCCCTAATCATAACTTAATTATGCCCAGATTATCAGACCAGTTTACAAGCATAATCCAATATCTATTTTTGGAATTCATAATTACATCAAACTGCCAAACTGCAACAGATATCTACCAAATTCAAGCACTATGATCGGTATAGGAGATAAATAGGATAGTAATATAATAATAATTATTATTTTTATATCATCCCCACCTCAAAGAGCCTAGATTATGCTGAAAGAGTTATAAATTAACCAAATAAATATACAGATATGTAAATTCAAACCATGAACATTGCTGTAGAGAAATAATACAGTGTGTTATCAGACTACTTAATGAGAGAGGTGAAGATGAGTCACAGCTGATGAAGTGAAGAGAGTGACAAATGCCCAACCAAAGGAAAGAGCATATGTAAATCATTCTGTGGGAGGAAGGAAGAAAGTTGAACAAGGTCAGTGTTGTTAGAGCCAAGAGAGAAAGTAAGGGACGGTGTAGGATGCTTCTAGTAAGCATTGCAGTGAACCTTTACCTATGGCTTTATGCATTCCTGAATGAGAACTTCCGTTAGATAATATCTGGGGCTTCTGCCTGTTCAATCCTTTTTGAGGATTTCCTGCGATGCATCACATTCTGGTTTAATGCTTATTTAACTCTATCTTTGTGAAGAGGTTTTCTGAGCAGGGAGAAGATTTTGCTTTTAATTATATTTCCCCAACAATATGAGGCTTGAAATCTGTGGGTCTGGTGGGGCAGGGGTGAAGGAATGGCATTTCATTTCCATTTAATAAAATTGTGGGGTTTGCAAAAGCCCATTAATTTTTCACTGTAAACTCAGGTTGAAATCTGTTTCATTATTCCTTTGCTTTATGAACTTGGGAAAGTTACTTTTAGCCTCTTTTTTGTTCATTTGCAGAACAGGAATATTAATACACCTTTCTAAAACTTCTAAAATTACGTATTAGGATAAACCCATTATATTGCTTAGCACAGTATTTTAGTTCATAATAAGTACCTAAATTAGCATTTATTATTATTATGAGTACCCCTTTTTCCAAACATGTTGGTAAAGTCAAAACAAGTAACTTTTATAGATAAATAGATTAGCATTCTAGTTTCTACTGAAGGCTTCTCTGAATTGCAATTAGTATGATTTAAGTGCTTAGGGTCTATTCACTTCTTAACACTGTCCAAAGGGAATTTGTGGGATTCCAAAGTCAAGGCAAGTTATATAAGGCATTTCCTAAGTGAATCCCATTACACAGCACTTGAGCATTATGTTTCTGTAAAAGAAAATTTCTCTATTTTTAAAATTGATACCTTGCTTCTTTCTCAATTAGAGCTATTTTATAATAAATGACAGGCATTTTAGAAAATTTAACCAGCAAGCTGATATTTATATTAATTTGATTCTGGATAACTGTAGACAAATTTTACCTCCTTTACCTATTACCTTTCTGGTCTTTGAACAACCAATTCACTCTGTGCCATAGTTCACTAACTTATTTATCAAGTCCATGTGCCTCCTGAGCATTTTAAGATGTCATTAAGTTCTTAGCACACAACAGATGAACTGTTTTGTTTAAAGTTTTCATGCAGAAAAGAGACTTTTGCAAGATGTCAATGCCCTCCAGCAAAAGACCACCAGGGACACACCTGTATTTGAACACAGAGCAGCAAGAAAGAATACATACCAAGGGGAAACAAGAGGGGAACTATGAAGTATCTCTGTAAGTGAGTGTTAGAAAGAAGCTATTATTATATATTTGGACTTTGGTTTGGTGATTTGAGGAGGGTCTAAGGAAGCAGGTGTTTGCTCTAGAGTACAATAGAGACTGGAGAAGGACTCCACAAATTCTGAATCAAAGAACAAGAAAACAAATACACCAATATCAGGTTTGCCACCCAGACCCGGCAGTCTGAATTCCTCCCCTTTACTCAGTCTCACACAGCTTTGGGAGTTGCACAGAGACCACAGCAGGGCCCAGATCCCTCCTGCTGCAGAAGCAGACTACAGAGCCACTCACAGCAGTGAGTTAGAACCCCATGCATATCCAGGTACAAGGACCCAAGTCCACAGAGACCGAGGGTGAAAGACAAGTGACTGAAGAGTGCCACATTCAAAAGTGCCCCCAGGGAAAAAGACTTTGGCAGAAATGTTGGCAAGAGGTGCATACACTCAATTCAGTCTCTGTATGCTGGACCCCCTAAGTGCAAAACAGTCCTTTCGGGATCTACCCATCTGAATCCCTGGGGCAGGATACCCTAACTGGGAAGAAACTAGAGGCAGAAAAGCCTCCCAGGAAAAAAAAAGCAGGGGTTGAGGGCATCAAAACAGCTGTAAGACAGGAAGGATACCAGAATTGAAAATAGTAATGCAAAGGGGACACTGAGTGAGAGAGAGAATTTAAACATATTATAGGAGCTGGGAAGAAAATTCTGCACAAAAACAACCAAAACAGATAAAGATTCCTAGAGAAAGAAAAGAGGAAAAAAAGTTTTCTTGTGGAGGTGAAATAACTGCAAAATGCAATCTTAAAAATTGTACTGCACACCAAGGGAAACAGTCACATGCAGAAGTGCTGAGAAAATCTAAACAGTTAAACACAGGCTATTCTAAAGATGCAGTATAAGTTGGACCAAGAGCCAAAGAAGAGCCTTAAAACAAAGCCAATCAACAATAAATCTCTATGCAAGAAGGAGAACGTGACCTTCAAAGTTAGCATATCAAAATAATCAGTTGCCCAGACATCAGCAAAACACGACAAGCCATGCTAACATACAGGAAGATATGGCTCTGTCAGGGAACAAATGGAAACTTCAAAGGAGACACCAAATTTGGAACAACTAATAAAAGAAGTTGAAACAAATCTCCTAAATCATTTCAAAGGGATGAAGGAAAATAGGGATAGAAATAAGTTAATGGAGGACATAAATACAAAGATACTAAGAAGAAATATGTGAGCATAAATAATAATTCAAAAGTTTAAATAGAAGCATAATAAAAATTATAAGAATGAAAAGCAAAATAATGGAGATGAAAAATAATCTAGAGTCATAGAAAAGCAGATTTGAGCATGTAGAAGAAAGAATCAGCAAACTGGAATGACTGGACAATCAAAATAATAGAAGAACAGATATAGAAAAGAATAGAAAAAAATTCATCAGTGCCTCAGGGATGGGAGTCACAGCCTGAAGCGTACAAAGATATGCATCATGGATGTGCCAGAAGGAGAAGAGAATGGAAAAGGGGCAGAAAGAATATTGAAAATTTCCCAACTCCTTTAAAACGCATAATATACATGTCTGAGAAAAGCAACATACTCCAAACTGAATAAATCCTAATATACCTACTCCAAGACACATACTAATCAGAATGTCAAATGCTAACGATAAAGAGAGAATTCTGAAAGCAGCAAGAGAAAAGCAATTCTCACATACAAGGCATTCTCATTAAGACTAAGTGCCGCTTTCTCATCAGAAGCCATGGAGGCGATAACGCAGTGGTATGATATATTTATGGCACTGAAACAGAAAAACTGTCCTTCAAAAATGTGGGAGATTTTAAAATATTCACAGATAAACAGAAACTGAGAGTGTTTGTCAACAAAAGACCTCCACTACAAGAATTACTAAAGAGAGTTCTGGAGGTTGAAA
>JAQZBX010003855.1:0-63171 GCA_029593785.1 Cabassous unicinctus
ATGGTCAATCCATAAACAAATAAGTGGGATTATATTCCAATAAAACTTTATGTACACTAAAGTTTTACTTTCATTTAATTTTCATATATCTCAAAAATATTCTTCTTTTTAAAATTTTTTCAACTATTTAAAAATGTAAAACTATTTTTAGCTCATGGTTGGTACAAAAGCAAGTGGTGGGCCAGATTTAGCCTGTGGGTCATAGTTTGCTGACCCCTTAAATAAACTGTGGAGGAACTAGGGAAGAAAAATGGAGACCATTTAGTAATCCAAGGAAGAGATGATGGTAATCCAACCAGGATGGTGGCAGTGAAAGTATAAGAAGTGATCATATTCTGAATATATTTTAAAGGTGAGCCCAAAGTGTTTGTTGATGATTAGAATGTGGGGTATGAGAGAATGAGAGGAATCAAAGAAAGCTTCAAGATTTTTCCATCAGCTGAGATGGGGAAAGCTGTAGGTAAAGCAGGTTTGGGATAGAAGATCTGGAGTTTAATTTTGGACATACTGAGTTTGAGATGCCTATTTGACATCAAAGTGGAGATGATGAAGAGGCAGTCGGATATGTACCGCTGGAGTTTGGAGAAAGGGTCTGGTCTGCAGATAAAGTTTTGGGAATTATTGGCATATAGTGTTCAAAGCCAGGTAACTGAATGAGATCACCTAAGTATAGACATAAAAAAGAAAAGAACCAAGGACTGAGCTCCAGGACATTACAAAATTCAGAGTTTGATGTGAAGAGGAGAAAGCAGCCAAGGCAATTGAGAAGGAACAGTCAGTGAGGTAGCTGGAAAGTCAAGATATGTGGTGCCTTGGAAGCAAAGGGAAGAAAGTGTATCAATGTAGAAGAAGTGAACAACTGTATCAAGCACTGCTGTTAGGTAAAGTAAGATGAGGACTGAAAATTGACCATTGGATTTAGCAGCATGGCTAATTGGATGTTACTTGGATGGCCTTAACAAGATCAGGAGTGGTGGGACTTAAAAACCTGGGTAGAGAATAGGAAGGAAACAATTTGCAGCAGTGAGTAAAGACAATTGAAGAGATTGTTCTTTAAACATGGGAAAAACAACGGTGTGTTTTTATGCTGATGGGGATACCGAGAGAGAAGCAAAAATGCAAAGTATGGTAACTTCATTCTTTTATAATAACTCAAAGAGGAAAATCTTTACTCACATTTGCTGGGAAATTGCATCTATGTCTAAAATAATTAAACAAAGTATAAAATGTACACATGAAGCAGGCTAGATAAGGAATCAATAGATGGATCTGGAACCTGGCAAGGAGTCCATGTGGACATCGATACCCCCAAAATGGCCACTGGAAGATCCTCAGAAGATTCTGGCATTCGGAACAAGATTTCCTCTGGAAGCCAGGAGAAGCCCCAGATATTCTCTGTGGACCTTATCATTGGGCCTTCCCTGGGGATTGATGGGTGGGGTAATCAATCAAAACAGCAAACAGCAGGGACTCCCCCCATGTCATTAGCAAAGGGGCAGAATAATTAATGGTTTAAAAAGCAAGTGCAAAGGCTGAATCGCTCTCTGTCTTGCTTTGGACCCCTATTCTGGCTTTCTTCTTCCTCGCCTGGATCAATATGCAAGTAAAACCTGGACATTTATAATCTATAATGGGAAATTGTATTCTATAAATCAGCCCTCTTTATCACTCTTCAGCCCCTTCCTCTCTCTCTGGGACCCATGATCTGTTATTTTCTCCCATTTCTCCTTCATCCCTACCTTAATAAAGTACTGACCTAATCAATGTGATGTGCTCTTGAAATTCATTTCTGCAGCATAGTCAAGAACTTAGACAAAATCCAGTTACACACAGAGAATGTAAAAATACTCTAATACAGCTAGAAAAACAACTAGCTGTAAAAAAAATTTTTTTTTAAATTTAATTTTGAGGTAATTTCAAACTTACAGGACAGTTGCAAAAATAATACAGACTCCATAGAGAGAACTCCAATATACCCCTCACCCAGATAACCAGATTCACCAACTTTTAAGGTTTTGCCACATTTGCTCTTTCTATTTATCTATCTATCTATCTAATCATCTATCTAATCTATATATATCTATCTTGCTATCTATTTATTTTTTAAACATTTGAGAGTAGGTTGTGTACATCATGCCCCTAAGAATGTTGGCTATTTTAGAATTTAGAAGGCTTTTTGTGTGTGTGACAAATTGTATATCTCAATTCTGTTAAAGAAGCTGAGCTGATGCCTTAACTTTCTTCTTCATTAAATTTTCCTTTAATAAACAGGCATCCAATATCATTCCTCTGATCTTAGAGCTATCATCATTAGCCATATTTATCATAATTTTATTATCAATAAAATTAATAATGATTTTCCCCTGAAAGTTTTTTTTACATGTTAAGACTAATACCACGATTCTCCAATTTGTCCTCTCTTTCCTCTAAGTTCTTTCAGAGCAAACACAATCAGAGGAAATAGAGGCTAAAAAGAAACAATGAGTGGTTGTTCAATCATTAGGGTGCCAAGTTCCCATTTAACACTCAGTTAACAACTCTCAGAGGGCTTTGTAATTGGAAAGTGTAATGGTAGAAACAGTTATCAGGTTCTTACCAGAGACTTTTCAAAAGAAGTTTCCAAACATCTTTTGTGGAATTAAGACCAACATCAAACAATCTATTGATTTTCCAGCCAGCTGGTGCCTGCTATGTGCTCTGACTTTGAATAAATAAACAAATTGAGCTTTGTTTTTCAATTCATTTTCAGTTAAGACATTATTAGCAAATGAGAATACTTTGTGTCAGACTAAGATGAGGATTACTTCAGGCATATTTGAGAAGGTTCGTTCAATAAAACCTTAAAGCACAGAGATAGAGTAGATACTGCTGGACTTTTTTTTTTTCCCAGCCAATGATTTGGTACTTGTTGATAACTCATCAAAAAGTTAAAGAACCTTTCTCTGGAAATGGTGGACAATACCAAGTAATTCCTCTAAGAGGCAACCATATAAGTGTGATGTTATTAGTCTCTGCATTTCCTTTTCAGTTGACCTGGATAGATGATAATTACCTCCTCTAATCTTGAACCATCCAACCATTCCCACTGCTGTACTCTACAACTTCTTACTTTTCCATTGCCTGCCTATGATGAGCATTCCTGAAAAGTTTCTGAATATATCTTAGATTCATTCTCAACCACTACTAGCCCTTTCCCCCTTTATGAGGGTAGCATGGGAGGCATAGAAGTGGCACTTTCTAGACTCAGGGTAGGATGGAATAGGTTGGAGGGTATTAGGACTTGGGCAGTATTGAGGGGGGTTAATGTAGGTTGAGGGTCTTCTAGATAGAGGACAAAGTGTGGCTGCAGGGTAGTGGGTTCGGAGAGAATTCATGGCTCCCATGCAAACAAATAAGCAGAAGAAAATACTTTAACTTCCTTCAAGTATACTCCTACTGGTGGTTCAACTGCACCAATTAAAATGAAATCAAGCAGCAGTTTGGGTATCTGGGAAGACCTATGAGTGCCAGAGGTATGTGCTCATTTTTTCCCTCTCTCCAGAGTTGACCTACAGATGGTGAAAGCATGTGTGATATGAGGCATCTCCTCTTTTGTCTGGACCATGGCATCAGTTGGTCAGGTTATCTCATTTCTCCAACATTTGTTGAAGCTATTAATATTTCTCCTAGTTCTGCTTCTGCCAGAGTACTTAAGAAACACTTTGAAAAATCAGGGAAATATCTGAGAGAAAACAGAGTGAGATGGTTCTAGTTGTTATTAATAATAAATCCTAGAAGTGTCACACTCCCACAGATCATCAATCATTTGTCAAAGGTTAAACAACATCTAAATTTGTCCACTATCATTTCAGAAGTCTGGTTCATATGATGTTAGCAAAATTGAGATGGAATGTAATAAAATTTAAACCTGGGATTTACTAAAAAGAAACAGGGATGATATTAGTCTTGTTTTTCTGAGACTTTTATCTCATCTCTTTAAGACGGCCTTTAGCTAAGAAACTCGAAAGCCTCTTAGAAAATTGAGACTCTTTGGACTCTTCACAACCCTGTTTAAGGTTGACCCGTTAAATCACAGTGCCTGTGTTTAAAAAGAAAATTGAGGCACAAGAATAAGTAACGAGTAGGGTTTTTTGGTTGTTGTTATTTTTTTAATACTTTCTATCTAGTGAGCAGATAGAAACTCACTGCTGCTTTTAGTTGTAAATTTTGCAATGACTGGAATCCTGTTTTAATGCCATTATAGTGAATAATTTATACATCATTACATGGTTTCCATACTACAGAGCTATTTCTATAGTACATTGTGGCTCTAAGGCACCCAAAATGTGCTTAAGGAACCATTTAGGAAACAATGAGCTCTCTCTAGCCTATGCCTTGTTATAGGTTTTCTAATGCAAGAGCTTGATTGTGCTAGTTTTTGTCATTTTCATTGTTTTTTTTTTAAAGACTGGAGACACAGGACAGAGATACAGTAGAACTTTTTATTGCTAACAAATTACTAATTACCATCCTAATCCTTCTTTATCAAAAATACTTCAATAAATGAAATAGAATATATCCCCAAATTCCCAGATCCTGAAATTATACTAAATGATTGGGGGTGATGGAATTAAAATTTATACAAATAGTCTTGGTCTCTCTATTCTGTTCAAAGCTTTACTTTTCACTTACTAAATTCACATGATAAATTAATAACAATTAATCACTTAATTTTCCTTATGCAATTTATAGGAATACAATAGGGAACAAGTATATGATTAAGCTGTTCAATGAAAAAAAGGAGTTTTGCTTTCTTAGTGTTTATCTGACAAGATAGGCTCTGAAGACTCACTGGCTTAGATTTATCACATCTTAAAAATATAAATTTCATTATGGCTGGACTGTTTCCCAAGAGTCACCTTCACATGTGATATATGCTTCCCCTACCCTTGTAACTCAATTGTCTGATCAAATAAGCTACTTTACAATTTTCCTAAAATGCCACATTTTTAATTGTTAGTTATTTAAAGGATAACATTACTATAGTAATTTCCATTCCAATGTTTTAAAAAACAGGATGCACATGATTAAAAGAAAAAAACCCAACAATACAGAGGAGTACAAACTGAAAAATTTTCACCCAAATCTTTATTTCCCTTCTGAGAAAACCATTTTTAGTAAAATTCTGATTTCAGTTCTTCTGGTGATTATCATTGTAATTCTGCTTTATACTTATGCATATGTTTTTTGAACTATAGATATTTAGACAACATATCTTTTGATCCAAAATAATGAAGATTAAGAAATTAGTTCATTTAGGATTATCTCCTACCACCAAGCTTTTTTTCTTAAAACCAGTATTACTTTTAGTTTTTCAATTGGTTGATTTTATAACCTTAAACAACAAACTTCTAATTCCTATTCTGGCAATTGTAGACACCCTCCCTCACTTTCCCACTGTTTAAGATAGGAAATTAGCTCCCCTACCACGTCCTGTACCTTTATCTTTCCCCTCCCACTCCTGACTTTTGTCAACTAAACTTTTATTTTTACTTGTCAACGTTTGTGTAAGTATGAGGGTTTTTTTTTTCTTAATTTTTTTTAGGAGGTACTGGGGATTGAACCTAGGACCTTGTACATGGTAAGCAGGTGCTCAAAAACTGAGCTGCACCTGCTCCTCATAAGTGAGTTTTATATAATTTTGATTTCAAGAACTGATAACCTATACTGTTTACAATTTTAAGATATATAAATTTTATTAACAGTAGTGTGGTAGGATCCATTGAGAAGAAAATGACATTATACCTGAAATATAACCTCAAATAATTTTTTGAGAAAGAGTATGTGGGAAAATTTTAAAAACATAACTCTTGTTCAAATATAAGATAGACATGTGTCAAAGATTTTATTCAACTTATAATTTAATTAAGAAACCAATAACATGTTAAAACTGGTCCAAAAAGCATTTGAGAAATGAGGTAGGTATAAAAAATTTACAAGTGTTGTGATAAGGTTGTTGGGTTGGATTCAAAACTAATGTCCAAAGAGACTATAAAGACCCACTTATAAAGTGGAGTCCTTTGTAAACTGGAATCAGCGGAGCCACAGAGACAGATGAGAAACACCCAGAAGCTAAGAGAGAAGGCGCTGGCAGCCAGAAGCTGAAATCAATGGAACCCATGGAAGCAGAGACCATCAGATGCTGCCATTGTGCCCTGCCATGTACTTGATCACCCACAGCTGCAACTCGGGGAGAAGACATCTCCTGATAAACCTTAAAAAAAATTTTTTTTAAATTTATTTTTATTATTATTATTTTTTTGAGGTACTGGGGCCTGGTGTTTGAACTCAGGGCCTCATATGTGGGAAGCCAGCATGCAACCACTGAGGCACATCAGCTCCCCTCTTGATAAAGCTTTGATTTAGATATTTTCACAGTTTCAGAACAGTAAGCTTATAGCTTAATAAATCCCCATTGTAAAAGCCAATCCATTGAACCTGGAGGACATTATGTTGAGCAAAGCAAGCCAGACACAAAAGGACAAATACTGTATGAATGCGTTTGATTAAAAAATTTTTTTTATATGTATCCAGTACATTTAATTGAGAAATGTACATATTTATTCATCTGTGGTTACTTTTTAGTTTTTAATTGTTTATATTTTCAATTATTAAATGTACAAAATAAAGTAAAAAAAAAGCCAATCCATTAACCCATTTCTGGTATATGGGTAAAGATATATAATCATTTCTGGTATATCTGGTATTGATAGATAGATAGATAGATAGATAGATAGATAGATAGATAGATAGATATAGGATTATATGGCAAATGTGGCAAAAAGTTAAAATTGATGGATCTGGGGGGAAAGCGGTATGTTGGAGATATTTGTGTGGAGTTTGTACTATTTTTATAACTGTCCTATAAGTTTGAAAGTATTTCAAAATAAAAGGTTTAAAAAAATTTTAAATAAAACAAACAAACAAAAACCCAAAATGCATTGTTGCCAATAAGTTCTTCTTGTCCTTTGAGCTATTCAGAATGGCTGAGAATCACTCTACTGTGTTATAATACAATTTTTCTCAAGGACTTCAAGCAGTTAGAATTATATGTTCTCAAACTGTTATTTTTAATTCTTGTGATTACTGTTTTCTTCTTTTTGCCCTCACTTTACATTATTGCCATTCTCATCGTGCCATCCTGTAACAGACTCTCCTCTCCTAATTGGCTGCATCTGATATGCAGATTTATCCGTGAAGTGAGAGTCAATAAACAATAAACTTTGAGGGTGTTTTGAGAGATACTCCTTTGAGCAACATATATGCGATTTAGGGCATGAATTTTGTGACAATTATTGTGACCAGCCTGAGGCCTCTTAATCGTCACTGTTTTGGGTCTATCTTCAGAGAGTTGAAAGCTGACAGATAAAGTGAACTCTGGACAGGCTTTATAGATTTATTATCTTCACTAAAGCACTATTTAAATTCCTAGTGTCAAAATTAATCATTTGCTTGACATAGTCTTTTACTATTTTTTTTCTCTTAGCCATCACTACCTGCCAAGGAATCATAATTCAATTCACCTTGAGTAATTTTTTCCATATAAAGACCATGTATAATCAAAATAGTGTTTTACTTATTAATTGATAGTCCACAATTTATTTATTATTATGGGTTTATTAGAAAATATGGTTATTTTTCCCTGCCTTTAGTTTTAGCATAGACAATGGTAACCCTGAAAGAAATTTACAAATTAATAAAAAGCAAGACTCTGGGATGCAAAACAATCATTTCATAGGAAGAAAATTTATTTTCTATTGCAAATGCAATATGTTCAATTTTAATAACAATTATGTTGAAGTCTCTTTTCTAGGACTTTGTTTCCAAAGCATTGGTTCAGTTACTCAAGATAAAAACACATTATTTACCAAGACAAGCTATTTCAAAATGTCATAGGTGAGAAACACATGTCAAAGTTAACACATTTGTTTAATTTCATTAGTTACAAGTGAACTGGTGGTTAAGTCATGATTTTAGGTGTTTTTAATATTTCTATTAAGAAGTGCAGACCTCGATGACAGACAGGATACAGATGTAGAGATTACAGACGAGTCAGGGGAACCATCTCTGGAGCCCATTTGGTCCACTAACCCCACTCCAGAGACTTAAAACAAAAAGGGCTTTTATTTCATGGTATGAGTCATGAGCACCAAGAAGCAAATATCATCTCTGTTTGGACACTCTTTTTTAGCACAAAATGGAGGGACTGTCTTTATAGATAACCTGGAGAGTACATCGAGAGATAAAGACCCCAACTATTTTAAGTTAAAAAAAAGATTTTATGTCCAATGATCAACAGGCTTTGGGAGGGGTAGCAGTTTTAGAGGAGAAGAAACCACTCTTGACTGCTTTAGCATCATATTGTGGGCCAGAAACAGCTAAGAAAACAATCCCTGAAGAAAAGTCATGTGTTTCATAACTGGACAGTGAAGTAGTAAACCCTAAATAACAAAAATTTGCAAAACTGCATTTTATTCTATTACATGAGTAACAATCGGTTTTGATTTCTATTTTTGGCCTGATAATTAATCTGTGTAGATCTAGCTACACAGATTTAGTCCAGTATGGTCATTGAATAGTATTTTTGGTTTAGACATATAACCAAAAATGAAACAAGGAAAAAATTTCTAGGGTCATATGTCTAAGCTCCAAAGAGAAGGAGAAAACAGCCCTACAAGATGGAAAAAACAGATTCTGCTTCCTTAATGCCTTTTCTTTTTCATCATAATGGAAAAATGTTTTGAGGGAAAGAGTTTTAAAACTAGAAGAGGTCACTGAGACCCTTCAGTCCTATAGAATTCTGACGTTCAGAGATACAGTGATTTGCCCTAGGTCCCACAAGTAGCTGGTGTCCAGCCTGCTTTATTAATCAATGGATGATTTGGTGAGCTCCGCCATCATTTATGCTTGTTGCTACTTACAAATGCTTTTTGAGTTCATATCATTTATTCTAGGAGAAGAGCAATTTTTAGTTTGTTAGGCCACATCAGCTGAAATCTTGCCTGTTTTTCCAGGCAGCACATAACAGCTGGTCCACATCAGGTAGATCCTTGTGACGAGATGGTTAACAGTTTCAAAAGAGTGAACAAATAACCCAAAACGAAGACTTTCCCCTCCCCATCTCCTAATAGCAATTTCTTGCATGATATCTAATTGTGTTGTTTGGCTTTTCACATTCACTGTGGTTGTACTGGAGATAAAGAAGTTTATCTGAGCCAATAAGGGGCCTATTTTCTCTTATGGTCACCAACCAAATCAATAGCATTTGCCTTTTGCTCAGTTTGTAATATGAAATGCTATAAAAAAGTGAAAAGTTCACTGTTAACATGGCTCAGTTGAATTTATTCTTACACAATGTCATCTTCAGACTTAGTTATCAGGCAAGCCTTACAGAGAATATAGATTATTTTGATGTCACCGAGGCTTCAGACATGCTTGGTAGTGTCTTTTTTTCTCAGAAGCAATTATTAGGTTTACACTAGTTACTCTCAAGTAATGAACCCTTGCCCCATGAAACATTACCTGCACAAGGGTTACGTCAGCTGTGTGCTGTGTGTGTCTTGGGATTGGAATGTATATTCCAGAAACCAGCCTTCTTTAAGTTCTCCTACCACCACTACAATGGGATAGGGCTGCTTACAAAACTGTTTGCTTGTATCTCTCTGGGATTTGACCCTGCTTTTTGGGGGTTAGATGGGAGCTCTCAAGCAGTTCATAGTCATCCTGCATGTTGGGGAGACTTTGCCTCATGTTCCGGCTCACCTTTTGGACCTGCATACCAGTGCTGTTCTTTGGAGAAACTCTCTGGCCCCGGTAGGCTTGAGCCTGGCGTTTACAGATGCCAAACTTGCTGAGCAGGATGAATACATCCCTCTGGAAGGCCGTGGTGAAAATAGCATAGAGGAATGGATTGGCACAGGAGTTAAGTGGATAGAAGAGGACCAGTAGGATTTTGGAGTTGGAAACGGTGATGAGAGGCTTGTTCAGAAGAGCTGACAGAGCATAGAAGGAGATTGGGGCCATGCACATGAAGTCAGTGAAGATCAGCACAGCCATCCTCTTGGCAATGTTGGTGTCTTTGTCCCCTGAGTTATACTGGGGATTTCGGACTGTGATGTAGATCTTCACATAACAGGAGCAGACGATGATGAAGGCAACTATGTTGAGCAACAGAACAAGGACAATATAGGCCAGAGCAAGAGGAGTCTCGGTGTCCATGGGCAAACAGATGCTAACCTTGGCGTAACTACTTATTCCCACCAAAGGGAGCAGGGCAAGCAGGAAGCAGCAAACCCAGCCCCCCACCATGATGACACATGCGTGCCTGAGGCGGATCTTCCGGTCCAGGCGCATGGCGAAGGTGATGGCATACCAGCGCTCCAGGGTGATGACCGTCAGCGTGTACACTGACAATTCGCTGGCAAAGACGGTGAAAAATCCAGCTGTGTTGCACCCAGGGCCTGTCTGCCAGTCGATGGCGTGGTTGTAGTACTCAGAGTGAGTATAGAGGTCTACGGAGGCGATAAGGAGCAGGTACATCCCCATGCAGAAATCCGCAAAGGCCAAGTTGCACATGAGAAAGCGTGGGACAGTCAGTTTGTAGTGGCTGGTGAGGAGGATGAACAGGACAAAGCTATTGCCCAGAAGAGCCAGCAGACTAACAAACCACACCACAATTCTCAGGAACCTGTAGCCCATTATGTCCTCACAGGGGTTGAACTCATCCGATTTAGGGGTGCACACCATGTCTTCATTGCCGCCACACACAGTGTAGTCATAATGGCTGTCGAAGGCCTGGAGGGTCTCTTCCTGTGGGTTTTTGAGCTCCTGACCAAACCCAATGATCTCGTCCTCTTGCTCTTCAAAGAAGACGTAATAATGAGAGTTGCTGTGGGTATCCTGGACCTTGTAGTTTTCCTTGTCCCCAGCACTGTTGTCGCCTGAATCTTCTTCATAGTCCTGGTAGAAGGGGCCATTCAGGGCATTCACAGATTTTTTCTGACGCATGCTCCGAATACTGCTCTCATTGCACATGAAAGACTCAAGGATTCTGTAAGGCAATGGGAACGAGTCACCACCTGCTTAAAACCCGCTAGTGGTCCCCCCAACACTTAGAAAAATATGCAAATTCCTTACTGTGGGCTACATGAGTTTACAAGATTCAACATGACCTGGTCATGCCTGTTTCTCTACGTCATCTCCTACTACTCTCCCCCGCCCTACAGTGATCCAGCGATATTGGCCTTAATTCTCATCTGCAACCACTTTGAGAACAGCAGTGATAAGAAAGTGTGGGCTCTGGAGCCAGACTGCCTAGCTTAGAACCTGGCTCTACTATTTACTAGTGGTTTCACCTTGGGCAGGTCTATAAACCTCAGTTTATTCATTTTTCAAAAGAGAAAATAGAAGTATCTATTTCATAGAGTGTTGTTAAAGGATTAGATGAGTTTATCTCTTTAAAGCTCTTACAATAGCACACTATGCTTTGTGTTGGTTATTATTATTTTTCCTCGTCAGGGCTCTGGAACTCCCCAATACTTTTGCCTGAGAAACTCATGACTGCCTCTGCTCGTTATTTAGTTCTAAACTCAAATGCTCCTTTCTCAGAGAAGGCTTCCCTAATCTCCTTAAATAGATTGCCTCGCCCTTTTGTTTATAGCACTATCTGTTACTTCCTTGTTTGCCTTCATAGGGGCTCTCGTCTGTCTGGTATATTATTGCTCAATAAATATCTGTTGAACAAATGAATAAATGGACACTGCCATGCATTCATGCTCATGGAATTAAGATTTAGTTTTTCCTTAGTCTACCTGACTCACAACAAGTGGGACTCTTTAACTTGCAACAGCTACTGAGCAGACCTCAATTCATGTATTGGTCTCTGGCTAAAACGCCCAATGGACTGGCTGTTCCAACCCGTTTGGAGGTTAAGGATAAATCTGGAGTCTATGTTAGCCTCCCACCCACATCCTGGTCCTCTCCTACTCATGCCACCTGGCATCAGCATATAGGCTGTCACCGCCCCCATCTCCTTGTTTTTTGCAGTTGTTATGCCCATATTGGTCTTCTTGGCATAGCTGTTCATCTTTCCTGCTTGCTGATGCCCCCGCAACTAGATCCCAGTTTATTTCTCACTGGAAATATCAGTGTAGAAAGTCATCTAGTAGGTACTTATATTGAAGGTGATAGGGAGTGAAGAAGAGACAAATGATTAGAAGAACGGGGAGCACATGAGATAAGCGGGAGATAATGCGGAGCAAAAGTGTAGGTGAAGGCAAGAGGCAGGGAAGGCATGGAGAGAAAAAGAACATCCTCCTCCTTTGCACCCTTGCCAGCAGCCTGATACAAAAATCATACATATCACAGTTACTATTTATTGAAAACTTATAATATTCCAGGCATTTTGATGGGTGTTTTCCATTCATCTTCTCATTTAATCTGCTCAAAACTCCTATGAATGATAGCATTTCAATCTCCATTGTCAGAGGCTCAGGGAGGTTAAGTAACTCAACCGGGATAACACAGCTAGTAAATTGCATAGTTGGGATACAAGCCAGCTGACTCCAAAGCCCACGCACATGTCAGCAGTAAGCTATGACACTGGCAAGGCTTGGACTATCAGGTAGTCCAACTGTTGGAGTGTATACGTCATCTGAGTATCCTCATGGACGTAGCATGTCATGTGTGTTGCAACTGGAGACCTGGAATTGTGTTCATGTAATTTGCTGTGAGCAAGTCTGTAGGGTCATATTGTGCCCCATGGATTTCCTGATTTTTATGGATGCCTCTGATGGATCTCTCTCTGGTATTCACACCACAAAGCTTCTTACCCCATGCCAGAAATTAATGCAACTTCCACCAAAGACCTTTTACTGCTTATTCCAGACCCTTGCCACTTACCCTCTGATTTTCTTCTGATTCTTAAAAGCACAGCAGTGGCTTGGGTAAGAAAGGTCAGCCCGAGTGAGGTGAAGGAAACTCAAGGAAAGTGGGAGTTTCTTTAGAGTCCAAGTGTTTCTTGCTATCAGTTCCTTCAGGTGCTCCAGGCCTCTGGATGGCAGGGCAGTGACACTGGTATAAGAGACATCCCTGGGGATGGGGAGGGGGGAGAACAGAGCAATACAGAGCAGCAGTGAGCAGCCAGGGCCTTCTAGCCCTTGACCAGCAAGTCAAACTGGCCTGGGATGACATGGGCCTAAGGGAGATGGCATCTCCCTTCCTGCTGGCAAACGTGCTCTCCGAGTCCTTTACAAACAGCCCCCATCTGAGCGTAATATGTTGAAGGGACTCCCTTTTTATTGCCTGGAACCCAGTATTCATCAATTCAAACACTATTTAAGCAGACATTTTATTTCACCCACTGCAACACAGGCAAATTCTTGGAATCAGAGACAGATGTCAATTTTGTTCTGGAAATCTATACCATATAACTATGCAACGGTTTCAGGGGACAAGAGGAATAAACTTGAACAAGTTCAAAGGGGCCTGAATTGCTCCCAGTCCCATGGGAACTAGGGTTTTGGGATTGAGAAGCTGCTAACTGACGTGGATCATCACCAATATCACGAAAATCTTCTAATGATGCAGAACTTGAGGGTCATAACCAGTCACACTGTGAATTTATGACCGAGAAGAAACCTATATTTATAAATCTGAAATGAGATTGAAGTCACTTCTGGAAACAATGGGGTAGGTTGTGGTGAGCCTGGGAACAATATGGATGTCAGTGTTACTAAAGTAGAACTAATTTGTGGTGTTTAGTGTGACATTCCCTGTGCTTTTCTCAGTCCCAGAGAGTACAGGTTACATGCCTTGCTTTGCAAATGGCCTTCCATTAGTTTTACTTGCACTGAATGGTAGCTTGAATGAGATTTTATGTTTTATCAATTAAAATATCCACTAAGTATTCTTTATTGAAGGTAATTACATTTTCTTTTATATTTACTATAACTAGTATATAGTCTGTTAACAAGTTAATTCCAATATTTACAACTTCTTCCTCTCCATCACTGTAACTGGAATTAGCTGGGATCTACAGTCTCAGGAATCAAGGCTGCAAGAATGTACTTGTTACAAATATGAAACACCTGTATCCAACCCCATTCTCAGTGCAGAATTGTGACTCTTGTGGGGAAAGATGCTGGACTTTTTTTCTTTATGTATTTAATTAAAGAATTCTATAATTCAGTCTTGCCCAAACTTGCTTGGTGGTAAGAATTACCCTTGGTGCTTGTTACCATATGATCCACAGGAAAATTTTTAGCATTAGGCAAATACATTTGGGAAACTGCCATAAACGAACAACTTTGCAGTTAGCGAGAGAGTTAAGGGTGTTTAGTCAGCCTTAAGCACAATTCTGAAGTAAATGAAGCTGGATTTTTCCCCTTCTTCCCGCTCTGACCTTTTGATGCATCTCTTTCTCTTTTAGCCATGCTGTCTTCAAGGCTCTTTCTTCTTCCAGTTGTCCAGAAGCAACTGATGTGTCTCTATATCCAATGATGCTTTGATATCAGCTAAACAAGAGAGCATCTCTTGAGTAATTTTTCCTGCTTTCCTCTCTGATAGTTACAATGATTGTGCATGTTCATCTGAGAGTTTATCCTTCCAAGAAGTTTGTTTGAATTTTAATAGATATTTCTTGAGAAGATAGTTACTATTCCACTTACTATTGCTGCATAATAGAACACTCCAAAACAAAACAACAATATTTTCTATTGTGAGTATAGCTTCTGTGGGTCAGGAATTTGAGAAGGGCATAGGAAGATGGATTGGCACTGCACTAAGATGGCTCAGTTGGGTGACTTGATGTAGAGGAGCTGGAATTATCTGGAGACTCCTACATTCCCGTGTCTGGGTGCCAGGGCTGAGATGACTCAAAGGCTGAGCTCAACTGTGCTCATTGATGTGGCCCCATCACGTGGCCTCTCTGTGCGGATAGGGCCTTTCACATCCTGGTGGCCAGCTTCTTGAGAGGGAGCATCCTGAGAGGAAGCATCTGGAGAGTGAGTATTCCAAGAGAACCAGGCAAAAGCTGCATGGCCTTTTTGATCTAGCTTCACAAGTCACATAGTGTCACTTTCTCCATATTCTATTGATTGCAGCAATAACAAGTCTGCCAAGCTTGAACACAGGGGACATAGAGCCCACCTCTTGATGGGAGGAATGTCGAAGAATTTGCTGTCATAATTTAAAACTGCCACAATAATCTAAGTGGTAGAGATATCAGTGAGGCAGGTATTTGGTGAAAACTGGCAGTTCGCCACCTTGCAAATATTGTTTCTGGTCCAGGGGCCACCGTGGACCAGCACCAGGATCACCTGTGATGTAGATTCTTGAGCCACACCCCAGACTGCCTGAATTATAATTTCTGATGGCAGGGCCTAGGAATCTGCATTATTTAAGAAGCTCTCCTGGTGATTCAGAGACTTAACTTAATTTCTAGAGCATTTTTAATGAAGCAAGAAGGTACTGAAATTAAGACAAAGAGACAGGACATATTGCATCCAAAGAGACTCAACATATCAAGAGTGGAGCTGTACCTGAATAATTTCAATCTAGAGTTCTCAGTTTTGGTGCCATAGGGGCTTTTTGCTACCCCTTATCTTCAGGCCTGTTGAGTCTTTGAGCACAGATTCAGGTGCAGCAACCCTCCATTGACTCATTAGGAAACAGGGAGACAGAAATTGATGCCAGGGTTATACTGAATGTCTGCAAAGAGAGTATCCTAAGGAGATTTCTAGTTGGGCCTCAGTGGGGTTGAATTGGGAGGGTGGTTGGGCAGGCATGGAGAAAAGAGGTACTGGAAAACATGCATAAAACTTATGCCAGAAACATCAGTAACATAATGGGTGTTTAGCATATAGTAGATGCTCAGTGAAGGTCAAATCCCTCCTTGCCACATTTTGGAGTGTATTTTATCTCAATGCAAGAAACCCGGGAAATATAGCTCCAGCCCAGATCTTGACTTGTTTACCCAACTGCTTATTTGATATCTCCAACTTAACAGGTTCATCCATAATTCAACTATTGACCTCCCTCACCCCACCCAAAACTGTTCTTCTTCCATTTTTCCCATGATAGTTCCCTATTGGCATTTCTATTCACTTAGTTGCTTACTAGAAACCTGAGAGTCACTCTAACACGTGGAGCTTCATCACCCATCAACATTTCATCTAGCGAATGGCCTGTGTATTCAAACTCCCAAAGAATCTTATATCCATGTATTTGCATCTCCAATACATGGAGAGAACTTTCGAGTCCAAGCTAACATCACCTTTTGCTGCATAGCTTTCTGTGTCTACTCTAGCCATTTCCAATCCATTTCTGCACAGTAGCCAGAGTAGTCATAACATGAATAGGATCATGTCATTTCTCCTGCTTAAAACCTTGCAGTGGCTTCCTAATGTACCATGAATAACATCCACCCTCCCTATTGTGCTCTTCAAGGTCCTGCAGATCTGGTCTCTGCCTACCTCTCCAACTACATCTCAGGGCCCAAGGCCACATATAGCACAAATTAGAATCTACCCGAAGCCTTACTCCCCCCTGGCACGAGTCCCTTGATGTGGCCCTAAGTGTCCATTGAGCTTGCTGCTCCTAAAGCGCTCCTGCCATGCTGTCTTCTCCTCATGTGGGTTGCTCCACCCATACTGCCTCTGCACTAACAGGGTCAAGTGGGGGAATTACTGCCTTTTCTCTTTGTTCTTTTATTTTAATTCTTTCTTTTAAAACTTTATTTTAAAAGAAGTTTTAGATTACAGAAAAGTTACATAAAAATATAGGGGACTCCCATATACCTCCCTCCCTGCCTCACATTTTCCCCTATTAATAACAGCTTGCATTAATGTGGTACACTTGTTGCAACTGATGAACAAATATTGAAGCATTGCTAACCATAGTCTATAGCTTACATTATGTACCATACAATTTTATAGATTTTGACAAAATGTATAATGGCCTATATCTGTCATTGCAATATCATGCAGAACAATTCCAATGCCCTAAAAATGCTGTATGTTCCACCTATTCTTCCATCCCCGTCCCCTCAGAACCTCTGGTAACCACTATCTTTATATCAATGTTACAAATTCTTCTATTACTACAATAATAGAAGAATGGTTCATGGTTGCAGTCTCCCCTTATGTTTGTTCATTCCCCAATCTTGAGGATTTGGGTATGGTGATGCCCACTCTGCTTCAGACTGAGGCAGCTTAGATCTTATGGGGTAGAAGGAAGGAACTGTATTGCTTGCAGTGGTAGATACTCTTTGCTTTTTGGGATGGGTGTTGTCCATCATCATCATTTTGTTAGTTGTCCTGAGTGAGTCCGATGAACTGGAAAGTAAGTGTTGGTTACAACTCTGCTGAGACTCAGGGCTCATTTCCCTTTTTCTTGGTTTAACCTCTCTTGCAGAGAGCTGCAGTTTTAGTCAGACAGTCGGGGTATTATCAGAAAGGAAGTTAAGAGCTCCTTTACACTTCCCAATGGATGTAGCACTGCCTCACCACTCAAAATACCACAAATGGAATGATTCTACTTGTATTTCTTTATTTCTGTGGTCTGTCTACTATCTTCCTGGGTATGAAGCTTCAGAGTTGTCATGGAATCTTTCTTGCCATTTCCCCACATCCATGCCATTAATATTTACATTATAGTGCAATTGAGCTAGACACTGGGACCAGATGCTGGAGCTCAGCTGTTTATACAGCTATAGTCTCATGGTTCTCATTGCTACCACCTTAGATCAGGTATGAATTACATTTCACCTGAGGTTTGCAAAAGCTTCCTGACTAGTCTTCCAGAAATCTTCTACTAATCCCCCTCCAGACTTAAGAGAGACTCTTTCTTCTAAAACATGGATCTCGTATTTCTTTACAGCTTGAAACCTACAGTTCCCCACTATCTACAGAATGAAGTTCAAACTTCTTATAAGAGTATCCCCACTTGTTCTAGTGGGAATCTCTTCCTGAATCCTGTGTCTTATTGTTTCTTGATTTTCTCCCTTGTTTCACTGGAGCACATTCTCAAGTAATTTCTTAGGAAAGGCTGCATGAGAGAGATATTTTCAGAACACTTACATGTCTGAAAGTGACTTTTTTTCTACCCTTATATTCAATTGATACTTTACCTAGCTGTAGAATTTTAGGTTGCAAATCACTACTTAGAATTTTAAAGGCATTACTCAATTGAATTCTAGCTCCCAGTGTTGCTGTTGGTAAGTATGATGCCATTTGACTTCTTAACCTTTTGTCTTTGACTCGTTTTTATTTTCTAGAAGTTTTTTACTTTCTCTTTATTCCTGGTGTGAAATTTCATGGTATGACTTGATATTGATTTTTTCCCATTCATTGTGCTGGGCACAGGTCATGGAGGGGCACATTCAAACTGCCCTTCAGTTCTAGGAAATTTTCTTGTATTGTGTCTCTAAAAATTTACTCCTTTCTATTTCTTTGTTTCTTCTCTGGAATTCCTAATAAGTGGAAGTGGAACTGCCTGGATCCATCCTGCATATCTCCATATTTTTCTCATATATTTTATCTTATTTTCATTAAATATTCATGGTAGAATTCCTTGACTCTATCTCCCAGCCTTTCTATTGAATTTTTAATTAGCTTGATGAGAGCTGGCACGCTGCCTGTTCTGTTCACTGACTTTTATTTATTTTGGCATCTAGACTGGTTCTTAGCCCACAGAAGACTTCCCTTACAAATTTGTCGAATGCATGAATACATGTCCAAGAGTGCTTTATGTTTTTTGCTCCTTTTTCAAAGCATATTGGAGGAAGCACACCATAGTGTTTAGAAGCATGGGTTTTAAAGGCAGTCTGGATCTGAATCCTGGCTTCCTCATTTACTATCAGTCACTTAACCTTTTTGTGCCTCAGTTTCCTGATTTTGGATTTGTGAAACATAGCTGACAGTGTGTTCTCAATAAATATTAGCTTTTATTATCATTATCATGACAAAGAAGGCCTTAACATAGTCCCTTTAGCTTGACTAAACTTCAGACAGGCTTTTCCCTGACTCCAGGCCCCTGATCTCCCACTCACCCCAGCCCTGACACTCTGCTGGTAAGCGGGAGGCTCCTGACGAGGCAGTCCTTATTTTCCTCTTCCTCCTTCTTGCCCTTACAGACTCCAGATGGCTTAATTAGCTCAAAGAAAAACATTCTGAACCAAGCAGTCCTAATTGCAACCTCAGAAAATCACTCACCCACCCCAGCGATCAACACCATCTTACCGTATTATTTTCCAGTGCTTTTCCTACAACCACTCCCAGCCCTTATAAAGCTGGCTGTCCTTCATTTTTATGGAGTTGAGTTCTGCTCCCTCTCCCTTGCTTTAGTAGCCCCCGAATGAAGTCATCCTTGCCTGCTTAAAATTGTCTGGGGCTGTTTTTTCTTTGACAATCGTCATTACTGTTATGGTTTTTGGGATGAAATACCTTCTTTTTTCATAGATTTATCTCAGGGCACTAATTTTGCTTCTTTAAAAGTTCTTTTCTGTTTGCTGCAATGTCTTTGACTCCTCCAGGTGCACTGCCACCATGTTTGGTTATCTTGGTTTCGATCTTTCATGTTAGAAGCATTTTTTAAAAGCAGGTGAGCCTTGGTTACACCCCCACACCTAAAAGTGAACACTGGAAATCTGATTTGGAGCTTGTCCACTGGAAGGCTTTGCTTTGGAATAATTGTGTAAGGAACTGGGCATTGTGTTGTTGGACACTAAAATGACAGAATGTGGAGTTCTTTTTTGTTTTAGAGGTTTTCAACTTCAGAGAAGAGACTTTGCATCTCCAGCTTAGAAGGAAGATACTTGGCTGCTGGCACTCTGCATGGGATACAAGGCTAACATTTCCAGATACTTACCTTCAATTAATCCTCCTGTGTTTAGCCCCGTGTCTCACTCTTGCTCATGGTGCACCTGTCACCTCTAAATCCCATGTCCCTCAGGGGGTGTGCAGGACAAGGAAGCTGCTTCTGGCCATGAGTTCTCTCAGGCTTGCCTTCCTTCTCCTTTACCTTTTCTCTTCCAGAATTCTGTAGTTCTCCTGTGCATGCACGTACCTTACCTGACCTCTTTGTCCTTGTGGATTTATGCATTTCCCATCTTTTTAGGAGAGTCTCAAGAGGAAGCAAAAATAAAAGCTTAGGTTCAATGCATCATCTTTAACTTTTAATCACGTCTCTGTTTAGCAGGTGGAACTGTGCTACAGCTTAGGACAACTACTTAATTACTGAGCCACACCAAGTAGTTTCCCAGCTCTGGAGAGGATATAAAAAGAGCCTCAATCTGAAGAAACCGTGAAACTCAACAAGGCAGGAGCCACTTCATGTTATTGGAAGCTGTGTCTTCTCCCATTCACCATAAACTCTTTTTTGGCCACTTTCAACCTGTGATGTTCAGTGTACCTACTTATCTAAAACAGGACCTTCAAAATACAGTTAAATTTTTTTTTTCTCTGAGAGAGAAGAATATGGAGAGCTGCTATCAATGGTAAAGGAATTCATTTGTGAAAGCAGCCATACAGATGGGAACCTGCAAACTGGAGGGCCTCCCTCTCTAGTTGATTCTGGCACTCTCCTCAAATGGCTCATCAAGTGATGGGCACTGAACTCCATGAGAATTTGTTACTAGCAAGTATTTACTCACAAAACAAAATGCAGCTGAGCTGAGCCCTGGCAGACAGTTTGAAGCCTAATTGCCTTGGTCATGGGAACAATCTCAAGTGAACATTTGATGAGAGTAACAGGACTTGTATTTGGAGAGCGCGAGTCCTGCAGTGTTATACACAGGGCAAGAATATCACCACCTTTTAACGATGCCAAGAAGAAAAGAGCCAACTGATATTTGATGTCGCAGAGGGAACAAATGGCTCCTTGGAAACAATTATGTACTCTAGCATCCTCAAACTTGGAACCATTTCCATTTTTTGAAAGATAGCTTGCCACCAATTATGATTTAAGATGAACTTTTGATGAATTCAATTCTGAATTAAATTAAATAAGCACTAATTGGCTTGTCCATATTCCAACAGTCATTGCAAGTCTTTTTTCTGTTTGCCTGTAATGAATGTGGGTTTTTCTAAAGGTAATATGTAAAAACTGCTCCATTATAAATGTGCAGTCACATCTATAGATTGGTAGATGAAATGCAGCTAAGGACAGGAAGAAGATTAATTTACTGCTTAAAAGATAATTTAATTAATTTATTAAAACTGAATAAAAAACCGTATAGGCTTAAAGACTCCAAGTTCAAGAGAGTGAGTTTGTTTAATTAATTCACTTAAAAGAATTTAAAAATATTATATTCCTTCATTCAGCAAACATTTATTGATTTCCTACTATGTCTCAGGTATAGTTCTAGTTGCTGAGACTATACCCATAAACTAAAGTAGCCAAAATTCCTGCTTTCCTGGAGCTTACATCCTAGTGGAGAGAGTGGAACAATTTTTTTAAAAGGGAGAAAGACATATAGTGTGTTAGATGATGATAAGTGTATGGGGAAAAGTAAAGCAGGATAGAGGAAAAGGAAGAGGTCTAGAAGTGGAATAATTAGAGATGGGGTGGGGGTGTCAGGGAAGGCCTTACTGATAGTTGAGCAAAGATCTGAAGGAGGTGAGGGAGGGAGCATTCTATGCAGAGGGAACAACCCGTGCAAAGCCTTTAAGGTGGGAATGTGCCTGGTGTGTGTGAGGAAGCAAGGAGGCCAGTCTTGAGAGTGACGGAGAAGGAAAAGTGGGACAGGAGGTCAGAGAGGTATTGGAGAGACAGATCATGTGTGGCCTCGTAGGCCATTGAAAAGACTTTGTCTTTTGATCAAAGAGAGGTCAAAAGCCTTTAGAGGAATGATATAACCTGGCTTATATTTTAAAAGGATCAATCAGGCTTTGTTTTGAAAGTAGACCAAAGGCAACAAAGGGTGGAAGTAGGGAGACCAGCAAAAGTCCAGGAAGAGAGGCTAAATGCTTGGACCAGAATGGTAGCAACAGAGATGCTGAGGATGGCTAGAGTTTGGATATATTTTAAAATTAGAGCCAATGCGTCTTTCTGATGGATTGGATATGGAGTATGAGAGAAAGAGAGGAGCCAAGAATTACTCCAAGATTTCTGTCCTGTGGCTGGAAGAACGGAGTTGGCATTTCCTGATATGGGGTAGGTGGAAGGTGAGGAGAAGTATATTTAAATGCTGATAGGAATATCCAGTAGAAAGGAAAATATTGATAATGTAGTACAGAATGGGGAGCCTTGCTAACGTGATGCCTTGAGTTGCTGAGAGGGGACAGGATCTCGGATCCTAGTGGAGGGGCTTATCTTAAAAAGTGACTTAAAAATACAGGAGAGGATGTTCATAGGAAATGTACATGGAAGTATTAGGCATTCAAGGAGCATGATGTGTGCAACATGCTCTCAAACGTTCTGAAAATATAAGATAGATAGATAGATAGATAGATAGATAGATAGATAGATAGATGATAGATAGAAAGAATGATATGGCAAAGGTAGCAAAATCTTAAAATAGGTATTGGAGGAGAGTGGGTGGAAGTATGTTGGAGTTCACTGTATGGAGTCCATATTATTTTTGAAGCTGTCCTGTAAGATTGAAATTATTTTAAAATAAAAAGTTGGAAAAAACAATTGAAAAATACAGGAGTGGAGACTGATGTGGACACAGATGCAGGAAGGTGGAAAAATGTGTTGGAAACATGAGAAATTCTCTTCTGATTGATTTTATTCTCAGTGGAATGGAAATCAAGGTAGTCAACTAGGCATGAGAATGGGGGAGAAGGATTAGAGAATTGAGGAAAGGGAAGGAGGTATGACATGGCTACCCAGGAGAGTGGGAGAGTAAATAGGGAAATGGGATGTGATTGCTATGCACACTTAGGGCCCACTGGGGTGAATGATTTAAAGTGAAGCCACTTACCGTGCTCAGCTGCCAGGGTCCATGCCTAGAGGCATGGATTGAACTGAGGTTGGTTTTTGCCAGGCAGGAGGTTGAGAGAGAGAGAGGACTAGGTAGTTAGTTGGCTATGTGTATAAATCAGTGATTATAATGAGGAACTTGGAATTTAAGCTGCATAAGGAAAAAGTGAGGACATGAGAGAGGTGAGAGAGTGAAAGATTAGTAACGGATTGTAGATCCTGGTGGGAGCCAAAGAATTGAAAGACTCCATTTTATTAGAGGGAAAGATAGTAGGATTTTGAGTTTGGGACTAAGGAATGTTTGTAGTCATTGGAAATGACAGGTCTAGAGGATGACCATGGAAGTGAAGGCTGAAGGCAGAGTGGAGGGCAAGGTTATTGGAGGAGAGGCAGTGGGGTAAGATGATCTATGTGGACATTGAAATCATCAAAAATTATGAGAGGAATAGTATTGGAGAGGTCAGTAACAATGAGTAACAATGAGTCAGGAGCTTGATCCTTGAAGAAATGAAACAAAATGACTTTGGGGCTCATGGATAACAGCAATAAAAAGAATATTAGGTGGTAATGTCTGATAGCATGGAAGTCAAAGCTGAGGAGGAGTTTTAGGAAGGAGGAAGGACTAATGGCCTAAAAGCAGCAATGAGGAGGAAGGAGGACATGTACATAAATTACATTTTCTATAAACTGTTTATGCCTCTAAGGTGTGAGCCAATAATTAGCATGTTTTCAAATTAGAGACCCTCAAAGCTGTCAGTGTCCTTCAGTAAAAGGAAACGTCTTTCGTTTTCTCACATAAGATTGGCTTGCAACCTGAATCTTCAACTTATTCACCTGTGCTCCTTAGTTACTGTTTGTTCATTTTCAGAGTACCCATAAGGAATGAGGTGTTCTTACTGTAATTTAAGGCCAAGACAAACAACCAATGAACAAAAAGGGAAGCTATTCTTGCCCCACTCATTGCTTTGACTTGAAATTATTTATCATTCGACAAATATTTAATGAGTTTGTGCTATGTGCCAGGCATTGTTCAAGACACTGAGGTTACAATGGTGGAAAAATAGACAAAAATCCCTTCTCTCATACTAGTTATATATTAAAGGAGAGAGACAGACTGTAAGCAAGTAATTAAAAATCTATATCGGGAAGCGGCTATGGCTCAATCGGTTGGGCTCCCATTTACCATAGAAGGAGCTCCTGCGCAGGGCGGAGAGCTCAGGGCCCGCGCGGCGTGGTGAGCTGGCCCAACAAAGGGAGACAAGCAGACACAGAAAAACGCACAGCAAATAGACACAGTGAGCACAAGCAGTAAGGGGGGGATAAAAAACAACAACACATCTATAATGTCAGATGGTGATAAACATGGAGGAAAACAAAGCAGGGAAGTGGGATGCAGAGTGAATGGTGGGGGTGAGTGGGAAGTTTGCAAATTTAAATAGGGTATTCGGGGGGACCTCAAGGAAAAGCTTACATTTAAGCGAAGACTTGAAGGAGGTAAAGGAGGAGCAAGCCTCTGTGAATGTCTGGAGAAAGAGCTTTCCAGGTAGAGGGAGCAGATAGTTAAAATCCCCTGTGGTAGGAAAATACCTGGGGTGACCTCTTCAGTGTGGTTGGGACAGAGCGATGGAGGAGGAAAGAAATAGGAAATGGCATCAGGGATAATGGAGGATGGGTGGCGGACAAAGAGCATGGGTGCTTGCCAGCTATTTGTGAGGACTTTGGCTTTTTCTGAGTAATTTGATAAGCCACTGGAAGGTTTTAAGCAGAAATGAAAAAAAAAAACAATCAAGAGAAGTTACAGAATTATAGCAGCTGCTAGAATAATTGTACGTGAAAGGGAGCCAACTTGGTGTACTAGCAAAGAGTCCATTTCTGAATGAGTTAGTGCTACGTTTGCATCTCAGCACTGCCAGTTATGGCCAGGTGACCTTGGGGGAGTTACTTGATAGCTCTGCACCTTGGTTTCCTCATTTGTAAATTAGGGAAAATAACACCAACTATTGGATAGTTAAAAAATAGCTCAAAGAGATACTACAGTCTGAAAAGTACTATAGTATCTAACACGTAGCCGAAGCTTAAAATGGCTGCTGTAATAATAAGAAAATGTCTAAAGATTCAGATGATCACCAATTACTAATCTTTTCTTGAAGTCTTTGATATAGAAATAAAATTGTTTTGTAACTCAAATATTATGTTATTCTCTTACTCCCTTTTGAGATTGTACAATGATATTACTTTTCAGTATGTAGTTTTCATGACCGATATAATCTCATGGAGTCTACTATCCCAGCATAATGGATGCTGCCATGAAAAACTGCCCATCTACTGTCATTCAGTAAGGTCAGTGCTCTACTACACAGTGAAAACAGGAAGTGCTCACAATTTACTGCCAATAGCATATTCGGAAACATAGACACAAAACATTTCTTTCTCCTCAACATTGGATCCCCTTCCTTTTCCATTCCCACTCCCAACAATATCCAAAATGACCATCACCGTAGTGGCAAAAGGATTGGACTCATTGTCACCTGGGAGAAATGAAAAGCTCACTTTTTAAAAAAGAAGCAGTTTTAAAACCTGCTTCTTTTCACATACCATACAATCCATCCAGGGTGTACAATCAATGGCTTTTAGTATAATTACAGAGTTCTGCATTCATCACCACAATCAATTTTAGAATTTCTTCATTATTTCAAAAAGAAAAACCCCATACTCTTTAGCAGTCACCTCTAAGTCATCTTTTCTTCCCCAGTCCTACATAACTACTAATCTAATTCTGTTTCTATTTCTTTATTTATATTTACATTTTATACAAAGAGAAGCATACCGTATGTAGTACTTTGTGTCTATTTTCTTTCATTTAGCATAATGTTTTTTTATTATTGTAATTTTTAAAATTAGAGAAGTAGGTTTACTTAAAAGTCATGTAAAAAACCCCACAACATTCCCATATACCCCCCTACTGTTGACATTTTGCATTTTTGTGGTATCTTTGTTTTAACTGATGAAAGAATATTAAAATAATACTGTTAACTATAGACAATAGTTTGCATTAGGTGTGTTTTTCCTGTATACCACGTTATTATTTCCACCTTGTAATGGTGATGTACATTTGCTATAGTTCATGAAAGCACATTTTTATATTTCTACTATTAACCACAGTCATTACTCACCTCAGTGTTCACTGTGTTATACAGTCCCATGTTTTATCCTCTAGCTTTCCTTTTAGTAACATACATGACTCAAAACTTCCCCTTTCAACCACACTCACATACAATAATGTGCTACCATCACTTCTATCCATTTTCAAACATGTATAATCAACCTATATAGAAATCTAGCACAAATTTACCATCAGCTTCCCATTCTCTACGCCCATTCTATCTCCTGGTAAACTATATTCTAGATTCTAACTCTATGAGTTTGCTTATTATAGATAGTTTTACATTAGCAAGATGATACAATATTTATCCTTTTGTGTCTGGTTTATGTCATTCAACATAAAATCCTCAAGGTTCATCAATGTTGTTGTATGCATTAAGACTTCATTCCATCTTACAGATGAATAGCCCACCATATATATATGTGATATACCACATTTTGTTTATCCATTTATTGGTTGATGGGCACTTGGGTTGTTTCATCTTTTGGCAATTGTGAATAATGTCACTATGAACATTGGTGTGCAATTGTCTGTTTATATCCCTGATTTCTGTTCTTCTGGGTACATACCTAGTAGCAGGATTACTGGATCATATGACAATTCTATATTTAGCTTCCTGAGGAACTGCCAAACTGTCTTCCACAACAGCTGCACCGTTTTATATTTCTACCAGTAGTGAATGAGTGTCCCTATTTCTCCACATCCTCTCCAATACTTGTAGTTTTCTGTTGTTGTTTTTTTTTTTTTTTCAAATAATGGTCCTTATAATGGTGTGAAATGATATTTTATTGGGGTTTTGATTTGCATTTACCAAATAGCTAATGATGTTGAGCATCTTTTCATGTGCTTTTTAGCCGTTTGTATTTCCTCTTTGGAAAAATGTCTATTCAAGTCTTTTGCCCATTTTAAAATTGGGTTGTGTATTAGTCAGTCAAAGGGGTGCCGATGCCAAGTACCAGAAATCTGTTGGCTTTTATAAAGTGTATTTATTTGGGGTAGAAGCTTACAGTTATCAGGCCATAAAGCATAAGTTACTTTCCTCACCAAAGTCTATTGCCACATGTTGGAGCAAGATGGCTGCCGACTTCTGCATAGGTCCAGCCTTCCTCTTCCTCTTAAAGCTCCATGGTCCCAGCTTTTTCCAATCTCAGCTGTAGGCTGGGATAAGTCTTGTCTCGCTCCCAGGGCTCATTTCTCTCCAGGCTCAGCTGCTCTGGTCCCTCCACAAGGTCAGCTGTAGACTATCAGGCTCTCTCTCTTCCCATGTCTATGGAGCGGTCTCTATTTCTCTGTGTTCTTCTCCTGTGTGTTTGCTTTCCAGGGCTCCAGGGTCAAAACTCTACTCTCTGCTCTGCCATGTGGTTTTCTCTGTGAGTTCTTGCCCCTACTGGCATGGCCCAATCAAAGCCTTAATCACAATTTAATCAAGTAAAAGCAAAACATCTGAATCCAATACAATCTAATATACCTAGAGGAACAGAAGAGTTTACAAATATAATCCAATATCTATTTTTGGAATTCATAAATAATGGCAAACTGCTACAGGCTATTTTTCTTTTTATTGTTGAGTTGTAGGATTTCTTATATTCTGGATATTAAACCCTTATTGGACATGTGGTTTCTAAGTATTTTCTCCTGTTGAGTAGACTGCCATTTCACTTTCATGACAAAGTCCTTTGAAACACAAAAGTTTTTAATTTTAAAGAGGTTCTATTTATCTATTTTTTATTGCTTATATTGGACTGCATACCAAAGATATTGAGGATGCTTCCCTACATTTTCTTCTAGCAGTTTGGTGGCCCTGGCTCTTATATTTAGGACTTTGATCCATTTTGAGTTAATTTTTTAATAAGGTGTGAGATAGAAGTCATCTTTCATTCATTTGGATATGGATATCCAGTTCTCCCTGCACCATTTGTCCCATTTGAGTGGAATTGGCAGCATTGTCAAATATCAATTAGCCATACATGTGAAGGTCTATTTCTGAACTCTCAATTCAACTCCATTGGGCAATATAACGCTCTTCATTTCAGTACCATGTTGTTTTGACCACTGTAGCTTTGTAATATGTTTTAAAGTCAGGAGATATGAGTCTTCCAACTTCATTTTCAAGAAAGTTTTGGCTACTTGGGGCCCCTTAGCCTTCCAAATAAATCTGATAATTGGCTTTTCCTTTTCTGCAAATTAGACTGTTGGAATTTTGATTGGGATTGCATTGAATCTGTAAATCAATTTAGGTAGAATTGACATCTTAATGATATTTAGTCTCCTAATCAATGAACACAGAATGCCCTTCCATTTATTTAGGTCTTCTTTGATTTATTTTAGCAATGTTTTGTAGTTTTCTGGGCACAAGTCCTTTACATCCTTGGTTAAATTTATTCCTAGATATTTAATGTTTTAGTTGTTACTGTAAATGGATTTTTTTCCTTGATTTCCTCCTCAGATTGTTCATTGCTAGTGTATAGAAACACTACTGATTTTTGTGTGTTGGTCTCATATCCCATCATTTTGCTGAACTAATTTATTAGCTCTAGGGGCTTTGTTGTAGATTTTCAGGACTTTCTGTATATAGGATCAGGTCATCTGAAAATAGTGAAAGTTTTCTTTCTTCCTTTCCAATTTGGATGCTCTTTATTTATTTATCTTACCTAACTGCTTGTCCTGGTTTGAGTCTTTTGTGGATGTCAGAAAATTATGTTTTTAAACTAACCCATTCCTGTGCATGTAAACCTATTGTAAGTGGAACCTTTTGGTTAGATTCAGTTAAGGGGACATTTGATTAAATAACTTTTGATTAAATCACTTCAGTTAAGGGTTTTGATTAGATTGTATATCCCAGATGGGTCTTAATCCTTTTACTGGAGTCTTATATAAACTGAGGACTGAAAGCAGAGACATACAGAGGAAGGGAGCTGCCATTTTACCCTAGTATGGGAGAGAGGACTCCAGGATCACCCACAGGTGCAAAAAGACAGAGAAACCCTGAGAGGCTAAGAGAGAGGCTGGAGACTGGAATCAGTGGAGCAGGTGAAGTTGAAGCAATGAGGTCCAGAATAGAGAGGGGAGAGATGAGCCATGTGCCTGATTATCCACAGCTGAGCCCAGAGAGAAAGTGAGCCTGGAGTAGAAGGCAGAGACTGGCCGCCATTTTGCCTTGCCACATGGCAGGAGTCCAGAATCACCAGCAGTCAACCTTTGGTGAGACAGCATCTCTTGAAGATGTCTTGTTTGGGGCATTTTCACAGCCTTGGAACAGTAAGCTTCTAGCCTAATAAATTCTTATTATAAAAGCCAACCCATTCCTGGCATTTTGCATTGGCAACCTTTAGAAAACTAAAACACTGCTCTAGCTAGAAAATCTAGCATAATGTTGAATAAGAGTGGTGACAGTGAGCACTGTCTTGTTCCAGATCTTAGAGGGAAAGCTTTCAGTGTTTCACCATTGATTATGATGTTAGCTGTGCGTTTTCATATAAGCCCTTTATCATGTTGAGGAAGTTTCCTTCTATTCCTATATTTAGAAGTGTTTTTATCAAGAAAGGATGCTGGATTTTGTCAAATGCCTGTTCTGTGTCAATTGAGATGATCATGTGGTTTTTTTCCTTTTTATTTGTTAATGTGGTATAATACATTAATTAATTTTCTTGTGTTGGACCATCCCCGCATACATGGGATAAAACCCACCTGATCATGGTGTATAACACTCTTAATGTGCTGTTGGATTCTATTTGCATATATTTTGTTAAGGATTTGTCCATCTATATTTATTAGAGAAACTGGTCTGTAATTTCTTTATCTGGCTTTTGTATTAAGGTGATATTGGCTTCAAAGGATGACTTAGGTAGTGTTTCCTCCTCTTTGATTTTTTGGAAGAGTTTGAGCAGAATTGGTATTAATTCTTCTTGGAATGACTGGTAGAATTCACCTGTGAAGCCATCTGGTTCTGAGCTTTTCTTTCTTGGGAGGTTTTTGATAACTAATTCAATCTCTTTACTTGTAATTGGTCTATTGAAGTCTTCTATTTCTTTTAGAGTCAGTGTAGTTTGTTCATGTGTTTCTAAAAATATGTCCATTTCATCTAAGTTTCCTAATTTGTTGGCATACAGTTGTTCATAGTATCCTCTTATAATCCTTTTAATTTCTGTGGGGTCAGTAGTAATGTCCCTCCTGTCATTCCTGGTTTTATTTATTTGAATCTTATCTCTTTTTTGTTTGTTAGTCTACCTATGGATTTGCCAATTTTTTTGAACTTTTGGTTTTAATTCTCTCTATTTTTCTTATTCTCAATTTCATTGATTTTTGCTCTAATATTTATTTCTTTCCTTCTGCTTGCTTTGGGGTTAGTTTGCTGTTCTTTTCCTAATTCCTCCAGGTGTGCAGTTAGGTCTTTGATTTGAGCTCTCTTTTCTTTTTTAAAGTAGGCATTTAGGACTATAAAGTTCCCTCCCAGCACTGTCTTTGCTGCATTCTATAAGTTTTGCTATGTTGAGTTCTCATTTTAATTTTTCTCAAGATTTATACTGATTTCTCTTGCAATTTCTTCTTTGACTCACTGTTTAAGAGTATGTTGGTCAACCTCCATATATTTGAGAATTTTTCAGTTCCCCACCTGTTATTGATTTCTAGCCTCATTCCATTATGGTCAGAAGTGCTTTCTACAACGTCAGTCTTTTTAAATGTGTTAAGTCTTATTTTGTGACCCCACATCTGATCTATCCTGGAGAATGATCCATGAGTACTTGAGAAGAATGTATAACCTGCTGTTTTAGGGTGCAATGTTCTGAAAATGTCTTTGAGGTCTAGTTTGTTTATCATATTATTTAAGTTCTCTGTTTCCTAAAGACCTCTATCTAGATGGTCTGTCTATTGATGAGAGTGATGTATTGAAGTCTCCAACTATTATTGTAGAAGTATCTATTTCTCCCTTCAGTTTTGCCAGTGTTTGCCTCAGGTACTTTGAGGTACTGCATTTAGGTGCATAAATATTTATAATGATTATTTCTTCTTGGTGGAGTGCCTCTTTTATTAATATATAGTGTCTGCCTTTGTCTCTTATAACATATTTGCAATTAACATCTATTTTGTCTGATATTCATATAGCTACCCCACTGTTTTTTGGTTACTGTTTGTGTGGAATATTTATTTCCAACCTTTTACTTTCAACCTATTTGTTTCTTTGGGTTTAAGGTGAATCTCTTGTAGACAGCATATAGATGGATCATACTTTTTTTTTCTGTTCTGCCAATTAGTATCTTTTGATTGGGACATTTAATCCATTAACAGTCAATGTTATTATTGTAAAGGCAGTACTTACTTCAACCATTTTATCCTTTCGCTTTTATATGTCATATCTTATTTTTGTCTTTCTTTTTACCCTTTTATTTACCCTTACTGATAATCTTCATTTCTACACTCTCCTCCAAGCCTCTCCAGTATTTTCCTTCCAGAGTGCAAAACTCCCTTTAGTATTTCTTGTAAGACAGGTCTCTTGTTAATGAACACTCTCAGTTTCTGTTTATTTGTGAGTATTTTAAACTTTCCCTCATTTTTGAAGGACTGTTTTGCTGGATAAAGAATTCTTGGTTGGCACTTTTTCTCTTTCAGTACCTTAAATATATCATAACACTGCCTTCTCACCATCATGATTTCTTATGAGAAATTGGCACTTAATTGTATTGCTGTTCCCTTGTATGTGATGGATCATTTTTCTCTTGCTCCTTTCAGAATTCTCTCCTTATCTTTGGCATATGACATTCTGATTAGTATGTGTCTCATGGTAGGTCTCTTTGGATTTATTCTATTTGGAGTGGAGTATGTCACACTTTTTGGACATGAATATTTATGTCTTTCATATGAGTTGGGAAAATTTCACCTATTATTTCCTCCAATATTCTTTCTGTCACTTTTTCCTTCTCTTCTCCTTCCGGGACAATCATTATGCATATGTTTATGTATTTTGTAGCTGTCATTCAACTCTCTGAGACCCTGCTCAATTTTTTTTCCATTCTTTTCTCTATTTGCTTTTCTGTCTGTAAGATTTTGAGTGTTCTATCTTCTTGTTTGCTGATTCTTTCTTCTGCTTGTTCAAATCTGCTGTTGTATGCCTAGTGGTGTTTTTTTTTTTTTTTTTTTTTTTTTTTTTTTTTTTTTTTTTTTTTAATTTTTTAAATTTTTTTATTGTGGGTAAAAATCAAATTTTTCACAATACAAACCAATATTTGTAAAATGATATATAGATATATACGCACATATGTGCATTTGCTTACATAAATGTTAATTTTTTCATTTATATTTTAAAAGATGCCTAGATTACATAAATGTTACACACAAATTACAGGGATTCCCATGATCTCTACCTCCCATACCTCCCATAACATCTCACATAAACATCTTTCACTAGTGTGTTTTTAATCTCTTCTGTTGTGCCATTCATTCCTGTAAGTTCTGTTATGTTTCATACTTTCAAATTCTTCTTTATGCTTACCCAGTGCCTTCTTAATATTCTTTATCTCTTTAGCCATATTTTCTTTCATCTTCTTGAACTGATTTAAGAGATTTGTTTGAAGTTCTTTGATTAGTTGTTCCAAATTCTATATCTTCACTGAATTTTTAATTTGTTCCTTTAATTGGGCAATATCTTCCTGCTTCTTAGTTTGGCTTGCAATTTTTTGCTGATATCTAGGCATCTGATTATCTTGATGAGTTTACTCTGAAGGTCAGTTTTTCTTCTTGCCTAGAGTTTTATTGCTGATTGGCTTTGTGTTAAGGCTCTTCTTTGACCCTTGGTTCAACTTATTCTAGACCTATGTTTTACTGATTAGATATTCAGCAACTCGTCTGATTCTTGCTCTGGTTATGCAACACAATTTTTAAGATTGCTCTGTTTGTGCAATTGTTTTACCTCCAGGAGACAGCTTCCTTTCCTCTGTTCCTTCTCCAGGAATCTTGATCTTCTTTCATTGCCTGTAGTTGCTTTTGCCTGGAGGGCAAATTCTGGTAGGAGGGTCCTCCTTGAGAAGACTTTCCCAGCCAAAACAAGGCCAGGGACCCACAAAGCGGGTGCAGAGCATTTCCAAAGGGCCTTGGAGAGAGGGTCATGAAAGACACCAGGAAGCGGGTGTGGCTCAATCATTAGAGCTCCCGTTTACCATATGGGAGGCCCCGGGTTCACTTCCCGGGGCCTCCTTTTGAGGGCAGGCCGGCCCGCGCGGCGCGGTGTGCTGATGCAGCAAGACCTCACAGCAAGGGGGAGATAAGCAGACACAGAAAAAACACAGCAAATGGACACAGCAAACACAAGCAGCAAGGGGGGGAGGGATAAATAAATAAATAAATAAATAAATAAATAAATCTTAAAAAGAAAAAAAAGAAAGACACCAAAAAGCCTTTTTGTTGGCTCCGTGAAGCTGAGCTTTCCTGCCCTGCCCAGCAGATGTTGCACTTCAGCAAACTGTTCCCTGCAGCTCTTAGAAGGAAGTGTGTGTTTTTCAGTCTCCACCAGCTCTACACCTGTCAGGGGTGGTGTGGAAACAATGGCCAAGTAATCTCTGTCTGGTGTGGGCAAAACAGTGATTTAGAGCCAGGACACAGTATCTAAATTTGCCAATCAAAAGCCATGCTCAGTACTCAGGAGAGAGAGTGCCTCAGAACAAAATCCCTTAACTACCCATTTTCAACCACTTCTAAGAGTAAAGCCCTCAAAAGAGCCAAATAATTTAGTATCAAACCATATTTATTTGGACAAAATTGTGTGCCTACTTGAACACACAAAAAATTGCTTATGGAATATTTATTGCAAATTTTAATTCTAGGCTGATTTATCTTCCCCCTCAGTTAGTCTGTTTTTAATATCACACAGTTAATTTTAAATTCATGAGTAAAACTTGCTGCAAGGAAAGTACAAATGATTTTGTTTCATCTACTTTGTACTATGCAATTTCATTTCTCCTCTTTCATCACACAAATAATTGAGACTTGAAAGGGTGAAATCATCAAAGATTATAAGATTATGAGATGTCAGAATCTTTTGGAATGGAAAGGATGAAATAAAATAATTTATACATATAATTTATAAAAATGTCTCTTGTGGAATCTGGAACATAGTAAGCACTCACTAAATGGTAGATTTATTTATACTTAAAGCTTGCAAAGTAGAAACAGTAAAGAAAAAATTATGCTCTTATTTGCTTTTTGTTCTTAAGATTCATTACTGTGGAGGGCTCCAAGCTAGACAGTGATGATTAGTTAATAAAACTGTTCAGAATTTTCATGATTTGTATAATTTTACAAGCTTTTTTTCCTACAGAATTTAGTCTCAGCAAATATTCTTTCATGTTCTATCAGTTTTGATCAAGGTACAAGCCCTTAATTAAACAGTTAACTTAAGCAAAGCCATTTTAAAAGAAACAGTTCAAGGATTTGTGAATTATTCATTCTTAGAGATGAAAAGTCATCCTAATTTTACTCTTTGGCCTGTCAGAGACATGAAAGCATTTATTCAGACTGAATCCCCCAATGTAAAATGCATGACCTTTTGAGACAATTGTTCTAGGAGAGTGGTTTCCAGCATTTTGGAGAACTTTTTTTTAAAGTAGAAAGTTTTTGAGGATAATAGTATGTATTAGTCAGGTTTCTTCAGAGAAACAGAACTGACAGGATATATATGTATGTAAATATTATGAGATTTGTTTTAGGAACTGGTTCACATGACCATGGGGATCGGCAAGTCCAAATTCGATAGTGCAGGCCCCAAGTTGGGAACTCCAAAGTAGGTTTCGATGAATTCCCCAGGGGAAGCTGGCTGGCTAAGCAGATAAAGAAATTCTACTTTCTGACTGCTGAAATCATCAGTTCTTCCTTTAAGGGCTTCAAATGATTGGATGAGACTTCTCTCACAGCTAAAAACAATCTCCTTTGTTGATTGTAGATGAAATCAGCCGTAGATGCAGTCAACTGACTAATGATTTAAATCCATGAAATAACCTCCCAGTAACAATCAGGTCAAACAACTGGATCCCATAGCTTAGCCAAGCTGACAGTGAACTTAACCATCATATAATAGTTGTACTTTCAGGTGATTAAAGAAATACAAAGGTTTATCTGGTTTTGAGGATCTTTGCAATAATTACATTTTCTCTTTCCCACCAATAGTCAGGCCCCTAGTTGGGAACAGCTCTGGAAATGATTTCTCAACAGTTGTAAGAAGTAATTGTATCATTATAGATTGCTGTGATCTAAAGTATTAATCGTTTTTCTCATATCAGTGACTTTGGTAGTATGAGATGCTCCCAATCAATAAAAAATAATCCACAAAATTAATACTTGGAACCAAGTATTGTGAGTTGTTAACAAAACTCCTCTGGCTTGAAAATCTGGGGCTGGAGAAGACTGCTCCCTTGTTGTCAGCAAGATGCCAACATGTGCAGAATTCTGAAAAGGTAATTGTCTACTCTTTCTCTTCAATATTTTCTGTGACTTGCTTCATAGCTCTCATCGACTTCATAAAATAGTTGCAGAGTCTTTCCTTTGCTATGCCTCTGGAGATGTCTGTGTGACTTAGAAAAGATAGGCTATTTTGGTTGTTTCCCAACAACTCGACTCCCTTGGCACGGGTCTGGTTTGGTGCCTGAGCCAGGTACTGCATGGGGTCTGTTCATCTTGTGTTTGCAACTCCATTTCACAGTCAGTGAGCAGAGACCTCCTCTGGCTTTGCATCTCCAGGAGGTTCCATTCCTTTCCAAGAGAGCTGCTCTGAAGGCTCTAGATCTCCGGTTGGCAAGACAAGACAAGGAGCTCTGGGCTGATTTGGTCTTATGGCTTGAATTCCTTTCCTTTTGAAGGAGGTCCCATCCCTGCCAAATAGCCAGGAGTACAGATGATCAGTCTCTATCAAGTGGCTGGGACAGAGGAATCTAGCATTAATTTAGTCAAGGCTGAGGGTGGTCAAAGGCAAAGGAGTTGAAGAGGACTGCACACTCTCATATATTATGCAGCTATTACTAATAGTTTCATGGTTATCCTTCAGTGGATCACCGTAACCTGTCAGTCAAGTTGGAAGGTTTCCCAAAATATGATTTCAACACACCTTTCAAGTAACTCCCCTTCAGACACTATCTTTTGGATAGTGAACACATCCTATGTTTTCCTGTAGTCTTGCCTTTCTTGTTTCTCTAGTAAATCTATCTCTTCTTGTTGCAATTCTACTCCTCATCCAAAGCCCATCTCAAGTATGACCTACTCAAACAAGGTCTTTGCTGACCAGTCTATCCAGAAATGGTATCTTGACTTTCTAAATATCTTTTATGGTTATTTTATTAAACTTACAGTTACTCACATTTCTCCTGAATTTGATTGTAACTCTTTAAAAGCAGAAGCCATGTCTCTTTCATCTTTATAACCTTCATGGAGCTCAGTCGGGGCTCAGTAAAATGCCCATGGAATAAGTGAGTAATAAACACATTGTACTAATTTGTTTTAGATTAGCCAATACTTCTTAGGAAGGGAAGAGAAAAGGGAAAGAGAGGATAAACTATGGGTGATGGAGGAGTGGTGTTGGTTGAAACTAAACCTGATTTCATCAGGATCAAAGATTTTACCCAGGATCACAACTCAATAATTAAAAGACAAACAACCCAATTAAAAAGTGGGCAAAAGATTTGACTAGACACTTTGAAAAAGAAAATATACAAATGGCCAATGAGTACATGAAAAGATGTTCAACACTGTTAATCACCAGGGAAATACAAATTAAAACCACAATGAGGGAGCCGGTGTAGCTCGGTGATTGAGCTTTGGCTTCCCACATACAAAGTCCCAGGTTCAATCCATGGCCCTGGTACCTCCAAAAAAAATCAAACAAAAACAAACAAACAAAAAACCACAATGAGATGCCATTTTGTACCCACTAGAATGGTTAAAATTAAAAAGATTTACAATAGAAAGGGTTGGCCTACGGAACTCATACCTTGCTGATGGAAATAGAAAATGGGGCAACCATTTTAGACAATGGTTTGGCAGTATTTCCTATAAAGCTAAACACACACTAATCCTATCACCTGGCAATTTTACTCCTATATTTTTACCCACAAAAAATGAAAAGATATATGGTTGTCTATGGGAGAATGGAGCAAGAAGGAACTTTCTGGAGTGATGGAAATGTTCTACATCTTGATTGGGATGAGGTACCAATAGTTCTATCAAAACTCATCAAAGTGTACACTTAAAATCTGTGAATCTTATTGTATATAAAATATACCTCAATAAAAAACTAGTTTTGCCTAAAATATCATATCTATGACACATTTGTGGGTTTCAGGCATGCTAAAATGGACTCTGCAATAATTTTTCAGTCATTTAATAGCATGATCTTGTAAGGATCACTGAGAGTTAAAAAAAAAAAACCATAAAAGGCTTATTTTCTCTAAACCAAGATGGCAATGCCATGACGGTTGGTTTTTCAAATGATTAATTTGATCAGCTAATAGCAACCGAAAGTTGTTTTTGGAGTTTATTTCTGTTGATACATGTAGTACAAACTCCAGGATGTTATCACAGAGATTTCTTCATCTTAGAAGACCCTTATAATAGTAAGTGGGACTATTACAATCTAGTAACTTTTCAACAGTAAGCTAAATGCTTATTAAAGTTGGTTACATAATTTAGACCTTTGAGAATTCGAACTCTGATTATTACGGAAGGTATTGCATTTAAAGTGCATTCTTTCTGAACATACTTATGAACACCAAGAGCTCTTATTTCAAAATAAGGTTAAAAGAAAACCAGATAATCAAAAGTGGGAGGTATAAGATGGAAAATGATATTGTATATCCTGAATAAAAAATCGATAAAAATGTTATTAAACTCCCATATTCAGTTAAAAAGCTTTTTAAAAAAATAAATAGCAATGCTTGGAGACTAGATCATCTCATTCTAGATGCTGTACCTGTTTTAAATTAGATTCTTTTTTGAGAAATGACCTTGAAAAAAGGTAGTAACCTAAATGGGTGAGTAACTGCTTTTGTACGCTGTTAAAGATGGCCGTGTTTTTTCATGAAAGCCTTTATGAGATACAAATTAATAACGTTTATCTCTTAGCTCTTTCAATGGAGTTTTAGATTTTTCAAGTTTGGGTTTTACACCAAATGACCACCATATCATGAGTATTTGATATTCAGTTACAATTCATCAAATATTTATTGAGTACTTGCTCTCTTCTCTTTTGAAGTGGATGGATTAAAGAAGTCAAAGACAGTTCACTTCCACAAGGATCTTAAAATCTAGTTATGGGGAGAACATATGTGGGAAATAAAGTAAGGAATATTTTGTGAACAGTTCAAGAAGAAAATTAAAGAGATGTCACAGGCCATGCAAAATTAGTTGATAAATCCATTTTAAGATGACTGTGTTTGGAATTTGAGGAATGAGCATGAACTCTTCCTTCATTTCTGCCTTTCCTCACACTGGCCTCTCAAACACTGGCATCTCCATTTCCCCCTCTTTCTTCATGTTATGACTTTCTTTTTAAATTTAGTTTTAATTTGACTTATTTTAAAAAGCAAATTACATTGGAGGCTTTCTAGCACAAACATCAGGCCCCATCTAGCCCTTCCCTGTAGTCCAGTTTCATATGCCCCAGAGGCAACCACTTTCAACTTCTGATATTTCCTTCCATAATTGTAAATATTTCTTGATTTGTTAGTTTTAGATATTACCCATTCATTTCCTGCTGTCAAAGATGAGGATTTAGCTCTCCTCTATCACACTGATGTCCCTCTACTCTCCAGAAACGACCATATTTAGTTAAAATCATGTTCAATATTTTTGTTATTAAAACTCTTTATTTAGTTCATTGCTAGGCCATGTAGGGAACTGTGATTTCTCTTCCTTCCTTGTATATGTTTTTGTGTCTTCACAAGATGCCTGTCTTTCTTTTTTTAATTACATGACTTGGTTTGAATGAATCTCTTGGTAAGTCTTCCTACACACTCCAAAATTCTGTACAACACCTCTCAAACCCAGTTTTTTTTTTTTTCATGGTCAAATAATCTATCTGTCCTATTTTATTACTGGGAGAACTTTCTCTTGGAACCTTCCCTCCTGCTCTGATCTACATAGCTACCTCTCTTTGTGGTCACCTGGGAATTCCATTTTCTTCTTTTCAAATTCCTCATTTTTTTTCTTTCTTGTTTTATGTTCTAAGAAAGAGTGGATGGGAAATCAAATTTTTGAGACTGCATGTCTGAAAAACCTTTATTTTACCTTTAATACTTGATGGGAAGACTGTGGCAGGAGCAGTTTTGACGGGGAAGCTCAGTTTGAGTGCCCATGACAATCTAAGCTTCCCTATCTCAGCAAATGGCAATCCCATTATTCTAGCTGCAAGCCAATAACCTTGCAGTTGTCCTTTATTTCATCTTTTCCATTCTTTCTATCAAAATTCATCAGGAAATCCTAATAGCTTTACCTTAAAAATATATTGATAATCTGGACATTTTTCATCACCTTGACTGCTACCACCTTGGGGCACACCACTATCACATCTCATATATGCATTATTTTGATAGAAATCTGTTTCGGTTTGTAAAAGTGCTCAAGCAGATACCATAAAATGGTTGACTTGTAACAATGGGAATTTATTAGTTTACAAGCTTACAGTTTTGAGGCTGAGAAAAATGTCCAAATCAAGGCATTAGCAAGGCAATGCTTTCTCCCCAAAGACTGGCTACCAGCGATCCTGGAGCCCTCCATCACATGGCAAGGCACATGGCAATATCTGCTAGTTTCTCCCTTCTCTTCCAGGTTTGGTTGTTTTCAGCGTCTTGCTTCTGTGACTTTCAATCTCTTTGTCTGAATTTCATTTTCTTATAAAAGACTTCAGTAAGAGGATTAAGACCCACCTTGAATGAGATGGGTCACATCTTAAGATCCTGCTCACCAAAAGATTCTACATACAATGGGTTCACACCCACACCACAGGAATGGATTAACTTTAAGAACATACTTTTCTGGCATTTTCTGGGGTACACAGAGCGTCAAACCATCCCAACTCCTCACATGTATCCCTGCTTTCACACTTGGCCCCCTACAGTCTTTCTTCCACACAACAGCCAGCGTGACCCTCTTAAAACTAAGTCAGATCATGACACTTCTATGCTCGTATTGTTCCAGTGGCTTCCCTTCTATCCTGGAGTAAAATCAAAAGATGTTACAATGGTGGTCGCAAATGAAATAGAAGCAGCCTTGGCTACACTTACTAAATTAAGATTCTTATTTTTCAATATATTCAGTAATTAAATACATGTTTTTATCGAAATTCATATTCTCTGATGTTAATCAGTTGTTTTTTAAAACTAATCTGTCGGCATTTCATTTTCATATTTTATATACATGGACTTTATACCCATTGCAACTCAATTTGAAAGATTTAAAAATATGTTAAAATTCTACTTCTGGTTTAAAACATTTTTTATAGGTGACATTCACCATTTTATCAGAAAAATCATATAACATAGAAACATTTCCAAATGCCTGTTTCTAAAGATTTTCTCCAAAGTAAAATTTCTTTAGAAAAGCAGTAACTTTCTCATTCATTGATGAAACATCTTTATCTTGAAGGATAAGACAAAGATTTTAAAAAATTAACTGCAGGTTTAAAAAATACTAACAAAGACTTATCACAGAAAAGGTAGGCAAATTGTTTTACTCTTCTTATAGTACAAAGAAAATGAATAGTACTTTGTGTACTTTGCCATGAGTTAACAGTGAAACTCCAGGTGGAACAGATCTTTACGGTCACATTGACCTCTTATATAGAATCTATGTGTTAAGAGAAAAGGGCTATAAATCCACTTAAATGGATACATTGGATCTAAAAGTGAAGTACCAGTGTTAAAAGTGGAAGAGGTAGACACAGAAAAACACAAAGCAAATGGACACAGAGAGCACAAGCAGCAAGGGGGGATAAATAAAATAAAATCTTAAAAAAAAAAAAGTGGGAGAGGTGGGGGTCAAGTCCTCAGGACTGGATAAAACACTTTTCTCTCAGGATACATCCTTCCCTACCTGATGCCTGAGGTACAGAGTTCATCTATATTAGTAAAACTTAATTTTGTTCTTATTTAAAAAACAAAAATATAAGCCTCCAATAGTTCTTTCATGCCTAAAGAATTGTCTTGTATACCTCCTGGGTGTCATGATCTACTTTGGCAATGGCTAGACTAAATGTACAATGATGAGATTCTTAACTAAGGCAAAACCAAGGGGATGGAGAAAATGGTACCAAGAAAGAAGCAGTAAGAAAACAGATTCAAAAGAACTGGATCATTGATTGGATGTGGGTGTGTAAATGAGAGGAAATGCACAAAGAGATGTTTTTTCATGCTTTAAAAAATGTTTATGTCCCATCTTTCTCAATGAATCTAAGTTATTCCAACTGTGAATCAAACTATCATTTATATTCTTCCCTTTAGGTGCCAGGCATTGTGCAATGTGCATTCACGTACATTTACTTTTCGAAGACTAGAGTGCCTTCCACCTAAATGTAGATCTCGTGCCTCCCTCAGAATTTTGCAAACAGAAACTGCTCAAAAACGTCCTGTTGTTTTCCCATGAGAGGGACTCCAGGAACATCTACACAAAGGGGGCTGCCTGATCAGGCATCAGGGCGGCATGTTGGCGCATGAGGCTTTCTGAGTCTCAAAGAACAAGGACTTTCTTCCAAGAGGTAACCTATACAGCCAGGCAGAAAAGCGCAAGTGGGAGCCCTTATCCAAGAAAACAACACTTCCTACCCATAAATATCACCTGCTCCTCTTAATGCCCTTCTCCTTTCAAAACAAACAAACAAACAAACAACCAAAAACCAAAAAACAAAAACCAACAACAACAAAAAAGAAAGAATGTAAAAGACTTAAATAGTCTCTTGTATGTCTTACTCACAGCAATGTTGGGCCACTGTATACTCCTCCAAATGCATCTTTGTCAATAACTGTCAGATGTTTATTCTTGTTCAGGTAACTAGGAAAAGAGATAGATGATAGATTAGATAGATAGATACATAGGTAGGTAGGTAGGTAGGTAGATAGATAAATATAGATGATAGAAAATAATGAATTAGGCAAGGTTAAATAATCACACCAAATTAATACAAGTACCAAAATAAAATATGACCAAGGTCTCCTTAGCTCTTAACTGGTTTTAAGAATTTGGGAAATGCCTTACCTTTTCTGGCTTAAACATACAAAGACCTATAGGTTTCAATTGTGCATGGTTCATATATATTAATTAAGGCAGAAAAGCCTTTGAAGACTGGCATGTTTGTGATCTAGTGTGCATATCTAGGTTTCATAAAAGTTGCCTAAATTCCCCATTTACTAGTCAAGTGGTGGTTGTATTTTTCAATTTTCTTCATTACCAACTGATTTAAGTTTTGCTTCTGCCATTGATCAATTTTCTATTTACTCTTGAAGATTGGGCTTAAATCAGAAATTGAATGAAGGTGGGTGGTGAAGGTGGTGAATGGTAAGAAAGTGTGAGAGATTCAGATCTTTCCTTTTGGGGTAAAATTGCCAGATTTAGCAAATAAAAGTGCAGGAAACCCAGTTAAATTTGAATTTCAGATGGACAATGAGAAATTTTTTTTAGTATGAGTATGTCCCATGCAATATTTGAGACATTCTTATACTAAAAAGTAATTTGTTGTTTATCTGTAATTCAAATTTAATTTGGTATTCTGCCTTTTATCTGGCAACCTTAATTTGAGCAGATGTAGGCTGATAAGATTACAGAATGTTCTTTTCCTGGAAGAGGGTTAATGGGTCCATGGATATTTCCATTTTGAAAACACATTTGGGCATCTGAGGGTAAAATATTTTTGAAGCAACTTAAGTCACAAAATGATTTTGAAACATAAAATTTCCGCCAAATGAATAAAAGCTTCCAAGGATTTTGAAACTCGTCTGATTTTTTCTCCCCATAACTTTTTTAGAGAACAAAATTATCTAAAAAAGAAACAGCACATAAATGTCTATTATATATGATCTCAATTTACACATGTTTAGAATTACTCAGTTTAAGAGGCAGTGAGTGACTACCTGTTGATGCAAAATGAATGCAATGGAGACCTTTAGGAAGTCTGCTTAGATATGGATACTGATTCCATTATTCTAGTTACGATATTTGCTCTTCATGATGGAAACACTATTAAGTTTGATGGTTAACAAAAGTGTGTCCGGAAGACTTACAGTCAGAAGGATTCCTACTCTAGAACCCTCACAAAAGAAACTTCCCCATGGTTGATTGGCTAGTCCCTCTCTTTCCCTGAATCAGAGAAATGTTCCTTCTTTTGTGGTAAAGGCAGATTTGGGGATAGTGCTTCTGTGCGGGTCTCTGCCTCAACCTTTCCTGGTCCAGTTGCTCTGTTCCTCTCAAGCCTTCTGTAGAGAATGGCACTTATAATAGGAGCTAGTGATGGATCTTGATTGGAGTGGTGACAGGTAAGGAGAGTTTTATCAGGAAATGCTGGAGAAGTCTCCCTCTTCTGGGAAGGATGAGAGATTAATTAAATAGGAAATATTGAGGCCCCAGGAAATAAAGTCTTATAAATTGGTATGCATGTTGTGAGTCTTTCCTCAAATAGAGCTTGAGAACTACCTAATCTATAGTAACCTCTACTGGTTTTCCTCATCACTCTGTTTATTTCCTTCCTGGTACTTATCACCCTCTGTAATTAACTTGTTTACTTATTTGTTTACTTGTTTATTGTCAGTGTTCCCAGTTAGAATGAAAGTTCTATGTTTTGTTCATTGCCATATCCCCAGTGCCAAGTTCAGTGTCTCCATAAGTATTTGTTGAATGAGTGACTCAATCAATCAATACACCTTTCTTCTAAGATAAGTGAGGTGGGAAGTGCCAAGCTTTCATGGTGAGACATGTGATTGCTTTATTTTTATTTTTTATTTTATTTTATTATTTTTTAAAGATTTATTTATTTATTTATTGCCCCCTTGCTGCCCATGCTCGCTGTGTCCATCTGCTGTGTGTTTTTTCTGTGTCTGCTTATCTCCCCCTTGCTGTGAGGTCCCGCTGCATCAGCCCACCACGCCGCGCGGGCCAGCCTGCCCTCACAAGGAGGCCCCGGGAAGCAAACCTGGGGCCTCCCATATGGTAAACGGGAGCTCTATCCATTGAGCCACACCCGCTCCCCATGTGATTGCTTTAAAGAAAAGGTAGAAGAAGCATATGGTGTGGAGGCATTTCACCAATTGACCTTCTTGTTGGCAGTGATGAGGCAGCTGGTTTACAAACACCACTGGTATGGACTAGAAATAACTTCTTCAGGTAGCGTCTGGACATCCAGTTTCTAGGGCGTGTTAACTCTGACATAGAGAGGGTCAATTAAGCTCATATATGTACAAAGTCCTCACTAAGATGCTAAAGCAGCCAATCCATGCCTTCCCAATGGATTGCTATCACAAAAGGCTTTCAGTCACAGGCCTCATTTGATCATCATTTGACTCTCCTTCAATCCACTATGCCCACAGATTCTTTTGGACAGCCATAGTTGGAATGGGTAAGAGTCACATTGGAGAAAATAACAACTTGGGAGAAGATCTTGAACATAATGATTCTGTAAAAAATCAGCTAAACTAAGCTCCAGCACAGTTGCTGCACTGGTTTGCATCTCTTTTTGTTTCTCTGAACCATGTAGCTGGCAGATCATGTTCTGTTCCCAGACTGTTGAAATCAAGTAAGAGCTGGTGAGCTCATCTCAGTTTTTCCTCTTCATCCACGACTGCTGCAAATGAAAAATCAGCTCACTCTAATCATTAGAAATTATTGTAGAACTAAATAATTGCTTGTCCAATTCTACAGTGTTTTCATCTGATATTTAATACCCCCAGAGGATAAGGGGGTTGGTTGATAAGCATTGCAGTTTACCAGAAATGCTGCAGAAGACTTCAAGCTGGGAAAGCCAGCCAGAGTCCAGGAGGACAGAAAGAGGATACAGAGAAGATGCAGCCAACATGAACGGGGATGAACTGAGTCTTTGGGGAGGCAGCATTTTATGAAACCAACAAGGTTGTTTGGGTACTTTACCTCTTAGAGACAAATGTGTGTGTAAAAATGAAACTGTCACTGTGCCCTTAGCAGTTTCGAGGGTTGCCTCATTTAGTTTTAACCTTGGGTTCAGTTTGCTGTTCCCACCTTCCATGTGAATCCAAGGGGGTGTGGTGAGGATATATGCAGAAGCTTAAATATATAGGAAGAAAGTGCTTCCATCAGTCCAATTATCACATAACAACTTAGGGAATGTTGGTCTAGTTAAACTGATTCATTGATCATGATGAATTCTGATTCGCCTGGAATCTCTATCCTGTAAATCAGGTTCACTAAATCACAAGTCTTGATAAGCCATATGGGTAATCTGCTCCAACAATGATTATTTTTATAGGGGGAGTGATAATTTAGCCTATCTTTTACAAGGACAAGATGACCATAAATGAGAATAGAAAGGCTTAGAGTCAAAGATGAAAGGAAAGACTTCGTGAAGGTCAGGGAAAGGAATATGAGAAAAATAAGGCAGATACTGCTACATCTATAGGTGTTCAATGGCTCTGTTTGGGGGCAGGTTGGAAGCAGTGAAGCTCTTTCTAGAAAAGATATGTCAGATTTTTCATATAGGGGGTTAAGAAGTCCTGACCTGATTTAAGAGAAGTGTATCTTAAGGAAGAACAATGTAGTCAGATTAAAAAAAAAAAAAAAAGGTGATTCAGGAACGAGTTGGAGAAGAATATCCAGTTGACAAACTCTATATTGTATGTACAATATTATGGCTCACATCCATTTCTTCTGGACTCACTCTTGACATCAGCCGTTCAGTAAAGACTTGCTAGATGAATAAATGAAAGCCCGGTTGTTAGAGGCACCCTCTATAATATGTTTAGATAACAGAGGGAGAAGTATCGTACTGTGGTAAGGAAATCTGCAGTTGCTGCTGAAGTTTTCTCTCTGGGGAGCCTTAGGATACATTTCATCTCCAAGATGGAATTTCAGCATGCGCCTCTGCAATCCCTTTAGGGGAAACTTGGGCTAGCGCCTATTTATATCATAAAACTCACATGGGAATACTTCTGTGGTGAACTGTGCTTCCCTCCCACAGACGCGGTTATTCAGAAAATTAAAGGGTAAGTCCAAAGAGAAGCTGGACTGCTCTATGGAAATCCTTTTGGTAGCGGAAATCAGAAAACCTGTTGTAAACAGTAACAGGTGAGAAAATGCTCAAGTTTCCAATAGGCAGAAGTAAAAGCCAGCCTTGGAGCATATCCTACAAGCCGTCCAAATACTTACCCCAAAAGAAATAATTGCCTGCTTAATCCTGTAATCTTCTCTATCGTCATCCTTTTCCAACACTCCAAACGGCAGTGTTTTACTTCTAATCAGTTAATGTGTAATGCTAATTAACACATTAATTATGTTGACTTCTCTGTTCATAATGATTAATGTCTTGGTAGTTCTTAGTGCATCAAAGGTTTTTTTTTTTTTTTTCCTGCCAAATGTTCACTGTCAGATAGTATCCAGTTATGAGTTTGACAATAGAAAATAAAACACAGAGAATCAGACATTCTGTAAGCAGCAACATATCCCCACACCACATTGTGTGGGAAGAGAGGATGGGGAAGCAATGTCAAAGAAGGAATGTGTGACGTAACTTGTGGCTAAGTGCAGTTCATCTTTTACTGAGCAAGGGATGCTTGTTTTATTATTAATTTCACATCTGAGTGATGACAATATGTTTGGTTCCATATGAACTCACAGGATGATGTGCTTTTTACACTTCTGCCATTGTTTCTGTGAACTTCTAACTAATTGTCCAACTGCTGTAAGGCATCAGCACTTGTTTTCAATGAGGAATTTGTCCAACTTGGCTGCAATTATATTCTTCAGTTACACTTAAAAGTGGGTGTAAATAAGGTCAAATCTGCTACTTTCAGCAAATTGACATGAGGCTAATGATGGGGAATAGTTGCTCTTTTGAATGATACATTACCTAAATGTTATATTAAATTAGAACTTAAAGATATCTGAAGACACTTCTGGGAAATTTACCAAATGCACAATCCTTGAACACTATTATGATGATCATAGGAGATTTATGTGAATACTATAGTTTATATTCACAATTAACACTGAGACTAAAAGTAACAGCCCTATGTTAAAAACATAATGTGGATACTGTTTCATTATTACTATCAAATATTAACCTGTTTTCTCCATCTACAGCTCAATCCTTGTCCTCCTCTATGACTCCTTATCATGATCATCATTTTGATTTTACCTTGGATTTACATGAGACCTTTTACTAGATTCCTTTGAATTTAGGAAAAAATAAGTTTCCATTAACCAGGAATCAGAAACTTAGAGTCACATGATGACTATATGGAGTATTGTTTTACAAGAACATAGTTTCAAGGTTTGATTCAAAATACTAATTGGAAAAATTCTTTGTTTTTTATTATGATTGGATCTGAGTTTTCTAACCTTGAAATATTTTTTATATATTTTTTATTTTTTAATATATTTCTAATTTTTTAAAAAAGATACTTAGATTATATAAATGTTACATGAAAAATATAGGGTATTCTCATATGCCCCGCTCCCCACACCTCCCACATTTTCCCACATTAACAACATCCTTCATTAGTGTGGTACGTTCATTTCAATTGATGAACACATTTTGGAGCATTGCCACTAAGCATGGATTATAGTTTACAATGTAGTTTACGCTCTCTCCCGCTCAATTCTGTAGGTTATGGCAAGATATATAATAGCCTGTATCTCTTGTTGCAATGTCATTCAGGATGATTCCCAAGTCCTGAAAATGCCCCCATATTACACCTGTTTTTCCCTCTCCCTGTCCTCAGAACCCCCAGTGGCCACAGCCTCCACATCAATGACATAATTCCTTCCATTGGTAGAATCACAATAAGTCTATAGCAGAATACCAGTAAGTCTACTTTAGACCTTAGTTCATTCCCCAGTCCTGAGGATTCTGGGATGGTGATGCCCACTCCACCTTTAATTGAGAGTGGGCTTCAATCCCAAATAGCTGATGGATGGGATTCTCTTGCTTGAAGATGTAGACTCTAACCCTGAAATATTTTTATCCAAATACTTCTTATCTTCATCCCATGTTTGCCCTTTAACTTTACAAGGAATTGGAGTAAGAGACTACATATTTCATCACATGTGGTCATCCTCACTGAATATGTTCATCTAAGACCAGAGGTCTACAAACTATGAACCTCAGGCCAATTCTTGCCTGGATCCTGTTTTTGTAAATAAAGTTTTATTGGAACACAGTTATACTCACTTGTTTACATATTGTCTATGGCTGCTTTCCTACTACAATGGCAGAGTTGAGTGGTTGCTACTGAGAATATTTGCTATGTGGACTTTTAAAGAAAAATTTGATCTAGACTTTCAAAAATCAAGAAACAAATGACTCTTAACTAAGAAATAATTCCATTTGTTAAATTCTTCCAAATAACTTTAATATTTAGTATAAAAATATCAAGAAAGTATGGCAACAATAGTGCACTGATTTCAGTGTTTCAAGGGACAGTTACAGTGACTAGAACAGACTATAAATCAGGCTGCTAGGGAATTAAAGTCCATTGTTTACAACAGAATAATTCTCTGTCATTAGCCAACCCTTTCACAGAGGCTTGGTCTGAAGAGAAGTTGGTGGGAGGTAGGGGAAACCTCACCACATATTATTTTCATAGGATTAATTTCAGAAGACCACTGGATGATCTGAAATACTTACTAGCTCTTAGACTCTCCATAGTGTGCCTCTAAATAAACTTTGCTAAATTAACCTCCCATCAAGGTGAACTATCAAAAAATTCTTTACTAGTTCTTAAGAAAATATGTTCTGTGGAACATAGGTCCAGAGAGATGCTCCTGTAACCAAGGACTTCCTGGGAAATTCTTCAACCTATACCCCCCTCTGAGAAACTAATAATTTAGGTTGATCTGTTAAAAGTCCTGGGAAGCCCTACAGTGAGCACATCTCTCTCTCTATTTTTAACTTTATTTAAGAACATGTTGTGCACTCTCTCTCTCTCTCAAGTAACCTCCATTAACTTACCATGGAAATAGAGTGCAAAGAAACAGTTTGGGAAATGCTTCCTCCCATCTCTTTTATTACCATAAATGCTGGGGAGAAGCTGGGACATAAATAATTTTTCCACCTTTTCAATAAACAATGCCTATAAACTCCTTTGATATCCTTTCCTGCACCTGATTTTATGGCCAAACCCATAATAGACTGGAAGACTTATACTAAGATCCACTTAGCACAGAAGGGTCTCCCAATTACAGAATACTTCCGTGGGTAAATCAATTGAAATCTTTGTGGAGTTCTCCAACATGGCCTAGATGTTAATCATGAACAGACATGTGATGTTTTGATGCAAAATGGTCAATGTTCATGGCCTATCTTCAATTGCAATTCTTTGAATTTAATAATATTTTGACCATGCCAACCTTTTCTTCAAGTTATCCCCAACTCAAGCCTAATTTTGGAAGCTCACTGAGTTGGCAACCTTGCTCTGTTGGTAAAGTAAGATTCTCAATGTCTAATGATACTGTTGCTTGATGTGGTTGTCCTCTGAAACTTCTCCTGGCTGTGCCCTGAATTTATAGTTGCCTACTTTCTCTCACATGATTCTACTTTTCCCAGCTGCAAGATATTTTAGCTTCTGCATTTGGTGTCTTTGAAGACTGAGTTAAGAAGCCTAAGCATTCTCCCAGGCTAAGAAGCAAGCAGCAGTGGCTAGAGGAGTTGGGTGTCCAAGCCTTGACAGTGGCTGGTAAATAAGCAGTGATGAATCCTGACAGCACGCAGGGAAATGAGTCCTGCATCAGTGGATCCAGGTCCAGCCCTTGGCTCAGGCAATAGACAGGGCTATAAATGCAAAAATCCATATTTCCTTAAAAATGTTACCTGGTCTCTATGGGTTTACCTCATGTGTAAAAGGTGGAGATTGGACAAGAAGATTGATAACATACTTCAGAGCAGTGGTTCTTGAATTTTGTTTCACATTGGACTCACCTAAGGGGTTTAAAAAAATCCCCATGGCCACACCCAAAGCAATTATACCAGAATGTCTGGTGGCAAAATGTAGGCATCAGTGTTTTCAAAACTCTCAGGTAATTCCAATTTGTAGCCAATATAGAGAACTGTTGCTCTATAGAACTTCAAGTCTGAATTTTAAACTCCAAATCTCTTTAAAAATAACCAATAGTGCTTGAGGGCCCTAAAATTTTTTGTGCAGGAGTACCCTACAAATTACCATACTAAAGGAAACAGACTTTATAAAATGCTATTTTTCATTTGTTAGATATTAGCTTAAAACACACACCAGTGTGGCTGAAACAGTCTACAAGCTCTCAGACACAAGGTATACCTTGGCACTGATACCACAAAGACCTGAAAAAGCACAACAAAGACAGAAACCTATGCCAATGGCTATCTTTTTGTCAACATCTTGTTTTGGGTATTAATTATTTTTTGAAAAGGCAAAAGTTGGAAATGGCTCTTCAGCTATTTCTGAGTTAGTCAAATATAAACTGACACCTTTCCTAAAGATGTGTCAGAAAGGGCTGCATGAGAAAATTTACATTCTGAATAGCTTTGGGCTTAATTAAAATCACCCCTTTACTTCATGTATACAGCAGATGAACATTTATACCTACCCACAAACTCACACATTCCTACAAGATAATTGAAGGTAATATCATGATTTTCCATTTGATCTAGGATAAAAGCTTTGGGATTTAGAATTGGATCCAATATAAGCATCCACTAAAGCTTACCTTTGCCAAGTTTCTAAATATCATTTCCAAGTCTTAGCCATTCTACTCTAGGGTTGAGGAATGGTCTAATAGAACTGATCATTCAGCCCTAGCTGCATGAAGTCTGCTTATGTTCCAAAAGCCCAATATGTGGTGTGATACTCAGCCTGTCCCTGAAAGGATCAATGATCTCCTGAATTCACGTATGTTAGCAATCATTGCACCATCTTGTAGATGGGTAGAGATAGGGCTGGGTCTTTTCTATTTCCCTAACAGACACAACAAAACCAGTCACAATAAGGTCCTTCTAATATCTGCTTTTCTAAGGTGCTGTGATGCCATTTTCTGTGTCTAATACTGAACATTTCAGATGTCCTGACTTTTTTTTAAAAAAATCTACCTCTTTTAGTTTAGTTTACTCATATTTAATGTATTTCAGAAAAATCCTACCAAGCAATGTTTAGGAAAAACAAGACTTAGAATTCTGACCCACTGGATCATCCTTCTTTGGGAGAAGGGGTAGCAGTTTCCATGGCTACATGACTTACACAGCATCCAGCTTTGTACCGTTGAAAGCATGTCCTTGAATTGAAGTAAAGCCATTGTTGTATAGTTTCCTGCAATCAATAGAAAGAGAAGAAGTTAGTGACCTGTGAGAGGCTGTATTGGCCCTTTTCTGAAGGTATGAACTTCATTTATTCTGTATCAGAACTGTTCATGAAGGTTCTCAGGTCCCACATATGAGTTCCACAAGAAAACTTTACAGTATGTATTGTTTGGTACATAAAGTAATACTTCCCAGTTTCAATGCCCATTGTTCAGATTTAGCTCCTAGTAACTTTTATCTGTTTCTCAGAAGCAGATTCATTTTGAGGAACAAAGATTTTCCTTCATTAAGAATTTTTTTAAAAGGTTCGACTTATTCTCAGGAAAAGAAGTTACAGACAATAATTAATCCAATCTCAGTAGTGGAAGAGTAACTACACTTTCTTAAGATGAACACTTTGAAAAACATTGTTTAACTGAATGCATAGGCTTTACATTTTTCTATTTTAAATGTTATATCATATTTATATTTTATACACCTCTTTATCCTCTGGGCTTATCACAGATTCAATGCTCAATGATTGTGGGCTAAATTAAATGGAACCTCATAGATGAAACCAAGAAAAATAGACCATACCACTTTGCGGAAATTTTTTAAAAACTTGTTCTTATGTTTCTGCAACTAGTTGATTCACATAGTAATTCTGGGGGTTGGGCTGAAGTGTTATCACCTCCATTTCATAGCCAAGTTACTGAGACATGGAAATGACTTGCCAAGACATATAGCTCTAGAGCTGCTGGGAATCAGGATTCCTGACCTTGGACGTCATCCTTCCCACCCACCAAAAGCACACCCCCCCTCTGCAGGCAAAGAAGTCCTGGCCTTGGGTATTCTGGGTCACACAGATTTGTGTGGGGTAGGGTGGGGTCTGTTATTGGTCGTGATTGGCATGAATATAAGAGAAAGAGGCCATGATCACAATTAGGCACAGCTAATGGGAACTCCTAGTGGCAATGATAGGGGAACTTTGAAATCTACTGTAATCCACTAGTGTGAATTCAGGCAACACACTAAGATGCACATAAGACACTTCAAATTTAGAATTAGAACTGGCTCTGCCACTTAATGGTTGTATGATCCTGAGAATTTCTCAACCTCTCTTATCTTCAGTTTCGTTATCTGCAAAAATGTTATAATACCAAATCAAAGAGTTACTAAGAGGACCAAATAACTATATATTTAACAAAGTGAGGAGCACTTATGAAACAACCCTGTAGCAGTTTGGCACTTTGATATAGTTATGAATTTCAAAAATAGATATTGGATGATGCTTGTAAAGTGGTCTGTTCATCAGGGCATGATTAAGTTATGATTAGGGCATTGATTGTTGAGGCCCACCCCTTGGTGGCTGGGGTCTCAAAGATAAAAGACATGGCAAAGGACAGAATTGGAGTTTTGAGTTGGAGTTCTGATGCGGAGTTTTAATGTTGGAGCCCAGGGAAGTAAGCACACAGAAAACCTTGGTCGTGAGGAAGGAGGGAAGGCTCTGGGAAAAAAGACGAGTCATTTGCTTGATAGTCTACAGCTGGCCTTGTGGAGTGAAGCAAGCCTGAGCCCAGAGAGAGGCAAGCCCCGGGAAGAGAGGTAGCCAGGAAGCCTGAACCATGGCAGACATTAGCAGCCATCTTGCTCCAACACATGGCAATAGACTTTGGTGAGGGAAGTAAATTATGCTTTATGGCCTGGTAACTGTGGGCTTCTACCCCAAATAAATACCCTTTATAAAAACCAACCGATTTCTGGTATTTTGCATCAGCACCCCTTTGGCTGACTAATACAAACCCTATTAAAAGGAGAATCCTGAAAACTTGGACCTGTCCTATAGAGTTGTGGAGAAAGAGAAGTAATTTCACTTGTTTCTGTTTAAAAAATTATATAGTGAATTTAATTCTGGCTTCTAAGGTGTCTTGGCTGAGGATTGCAATATCACAGGAACACAGGCACAGAGGTTGTGAAAGCTCTAACAGATAAATTATTTTTTCCTGAACTTGAGCTCTTTTATGAAGATCGGATAACTACACATTTGGAAATTTTATTTTCCCAAACTTTGTCAAGAGTCCTGGACATTAAAAATGTGCTTTGTTTGAATTACATTTCAGAGCTTAAATAAGCTCTTAATGGACAAATATGACTTGAAAAGGGAAAAAAGGGAAAAAGAAAAAAGGATTGCAAACTTTGATTTAAACTCTATCCTGTCAGAAACATAGGAATAAACTCTGCTGTTGGACTTTTATACTTCCATGTTTATTCCTTTTTGAGTAAATTTTAGAAAATATTCTAAAGTACTGGTGACAAGATGATCTGCTGAAGTTTTCTAATACAAAAGGTCATCAAGAAGGGAAAATTCTGTTGAAAAATTAGCACATCTGCAGAGGAGAGAGTTACTATTGAAATGTAATGATTTTACTATGTTTTATTCATACATTGTCAGTTAGTTAGTTTAGAATTATTGAGGACTCACTCAATGTTCCAATTTCTGAGATAGACAATGGAAATTTAAAAATGCAACAGAACTAATGTGTTACCCAACCAACTCAAGCAACCAACCAACCAAACCATCAAGTTAGTGGGCTGGTTGAGAGCACTAGCTACTGAACCAGAGAGTCTGAATTTATTTCCCAGTTCTGTCACTTATTAGCTCTCTAATCCTGGGAATTTTACTTCTTCGTGCCTCTACTTTCTCACCTGTAAAATGGGGATAATGAAAATAACCCCCTGCATATGTTTGCTGTAAGTATTAAATGAGATAGTACATGCACAATAATTCTTAGAATGCTTATTGACATTGTGAGCCATCAATAAACATTGGCTATTTTTGTTATTAAGAAAAAATTACTTAAGATATGGACTAGACATGAACTTCATCTTATAGTCAGAAAAGAAGATACATTTACAGTTAATAATAATGAAATGGGATAAATGTTATAACAGCTATATTTACAAAATGATATGGGAAGTTCATATATTTACTAATTAAACAGTATTATATAACTATTTGATAGGGCATGTAAAGAATTTGAAGCACTTGGCACAACATAAGCATTTAATGAATGTTACTTATTATTTATGATTATAATCACTGTCATTATCATCAGCAACATTTTAAGTTCTCAGACCCTAGATTAAGGTTTGGGACAAGAGAAGATTACAAATAAAAGGTGTCCCTTGTCATTAAAGTCTAGCAGGGAAGTCAGTCCAATAGGGGACTAGCAGATGAGGCTGTGGGGTAGTGAGGACAGTACTTCAGGTGAAGTGTTAAGTGCAGAGGCACAGAGGCTTGAAACGGCTGAGTGTCGTCCAGGTACTGCAAGTAGTTCAGCAGGGGGGATCTCAGGATATGAGTAGGAGCTCAACCACAGATAAGGCTGGAGCAGTTGGCAGAGACAAGACTGTGGAGGATTTCACATGCTGAATAAGAATTTCAACTATTCTACAGGAACCAGGGTGCTGTAGGAGAGTTCTGTGCATGGGAGTAACATTATCAGATATGTATTTTAGAAAGATCACCCTAGCCATAGGAAGGAGGATGTTAGTCAGAAATAGGAGGCCAGTGCACTAGTTAAGAGGCCACTCAAATAGCTGGGAGGCCCCTACAGTAGTTAGGAAGCTATTACAGTAACTATAAGAAAGACGAGATCTTGAAGGAAGATAGTAACAGAAGAGATGATGAGGTATTGCTATAGGACTTGGTGAATAACTAGATGTGGAAATGAAGAAACTATAGAGCCAAGGATGACTTCTAAGCTCCTGTGTTGGCCTAAGTGGGGCACCATTTTCCTGGAGGGAGGGAGGTGGTTAAATTTAGGGGGAAAAGATGGCAGAAGTGTTCATAGGTACTTCAGGATTTGAGCTCAGGGAAGAGGCCTGAGATAGATATCTCTAGCACAAAATTGAAGCCATGTGAATAGGTAAGTTCATTTGTAGTGAGAAGAGAAGGTGACCAAGGACAGTTTTAAATGCCTACAGGAGCCAAGAGATGACATAAATGAGTAAAGAAGACCATCTATAAGAGACAACAAGGAATGGCAGTGACTGTGGCAAACTGGAGAGCGTATACACTTCTAGAATAGGGGTTCTTAACCAGGGGTCCACGGAGGGGGTCCATAGAAAGATTTCAGGGGTTCATGAGCTTGAACTGAAAATTCAAAAACACATTATTCTTGTGGGGACTTGTTGGTGTGGGTGTGATATATTTATTAAATAATACACAGTGTAGTGTGGACTTTGTATGATTTTTATTTTGGTGTAGCGTGTTCTGAGTGCAGTGGATAACTGCCTGCAAGAAGGCTGGTAAGGATGGCAGAGCTGGGTTTATGATGCCATGGGAAAACTCGAATTTCTAAATGTTTGTTGAAAATGACCATTTGAACAGATGTTAACTGTGTTAGGTTATCAGGTATTGAAATTATAGGAAAGTTGTAAAACGTAATTTTGAATAATCCTAAAATTTAATTTAAAGACATGTCAATGTTGAGTGTCATATATCTGCTGCTACATTCTGAGAAGTGGTCTGTGGTTTCACCTGACTGGCAAAGGGGTCCATGGAACAGAAAAGGTTAAGAACCCCTATTCTAGAGATAGCAGGCTCACCTCAGCTCCAGCTGGACAATATGTAAAAACATGGCCCATCTTTCCACATGCCCTGATTTTTCAAGAGAAGCCATGAATCCGGATGTTTATGTGGCAACTCCCAATAGTACAAGGAATCTGAGAAGAATTGACTTTAGTAGAGAGAGAAGAAAAACCAGGAGAAAGAAGTATATCAGAGGTTAAAGGAAGTCAACAGTAACATTAGTTACTTATAGACAGATTAATTAAGGACTAAGACTCAAGAAGTCTGCTTTGACCTTTGTTAGAGTTTTAATGGTCTAATGTGAATTTAGGCTTGATTTGGGTGGGTTGCTGAGTAACAATGAAGGCCTAGCTAAGTTTGTTGATTATGAATTTACGGTTGGCTAGTTTCCTTCAGCATTGTTTAACAATCTGGGACAGGAACAAAGAGGAGAAATGATTGAATTGATCTGGGACTGGCTACATGTGGTATCAAGATGGGCATCATGGACATTGAGGAGGATACTGTAAAGACTGATTGAAGTAAGGAGGTCTGGATGACAAGAGAAAAATGAAATCAATAAGGGTATGATGCACTAGCATGAGGAATTGGGGGTTTATATGAGATTGAAGGATAGATGTTAGATAGTAAGGGATTAAGGCAGATGGAAGATTGGAGATTGTGGTCAGAGAGTAGGATATTGAAGTTTTATATTCCAGAGCTGGAAAATATCTAGGAAATGTCTAATAGTGGGGTGTGGCTGTGGTTGTTGGTTGATAATGGAGAATGTGGATGGAAACTGTTGGAATTCAGGGATGTCAGGGGCTTTGAGGTCTCATGGACACTGAAGCTGTATTTGATAATGGCCTAGCTATAAGGAATTCATAAAAGCAAAAACAAAAAGGGCAAAATGTAACAGAGTTAGGGAGCATAGAGCTTCAAAGGAGAAAGGACTTTTACAGGAATGTAGAAATAATCATCTGGAAATAACAACGGAGAATCCATACCATCCCCACTTTTAGAATTTAGGAAATGTGAGGCTCCCTCACTCAGAGGTTTATCAAATGCCTGCTGGGTACTGTGATAAGTGTGGTATAGTAAGCAGCTTTCACTTGAGAGGGCTGCTGCCAAAAGGTAAAGATAACATTATGCAATGAAATTGCCAATGTAAGGCTTTATTTATGATGGATAAATGGCACAAAGGAGTCTGGGATCAGTTTTTCTGGGGAGTAAGCCCATCAAGGTTTTATTTGATAAAGAACCCCCTGACAGCATTGTGACCAGAGAAAGGGAGCTAGGTGATAGTCCAGGCAAAAAACCTACAAGGCCTGAATTTGGGCAGGAGCATTGGGAATGGAGAGTGGGGATCCTTCAGAGATAGCTCAGCTCTATTTTGTGGCCAATTTGATGAGAGAGAGAGTTTGGAGAACTAACTTATTCTTTATAACTCTATTAGATCCTCCACTAGAACATTTTGTGAATTTTCCTGATGATTTGAAAAAATAGCATCTACCTTGAACATACAAAGAGTAGAGATTATCCAAAGTGTGGAAAATGACGATGGATAGCAGCACTATGTTCTTTATTCTGTCCCCTTACAGGAGCTTAATGATTGCAGAGTTTATGATTGCTGAGTTATTGTGTGAGTGCAGGGAGTATGCCAAGTCCTCAGTGGCACCATTTTCTAACTCAGTGACCTTGGGAAAATCATGTGAACTTACCTAAACCCCAGATTCGTCCTCTGGAGAATGGGGATGCTAGACTACAGAATATCATAAGGCCTACAGGCCACATCAGGCCCACTATGTGTTTTTGTAAAGAAAGTTTTATTAGAACAGAAGCCATGCCCAGTCGTTTACGTTTTGTAGATCGTTTCTTTCTCCTGACAGTGGCAGAGCTGAGCAGTTGCTACAGAATCTGTATGGGCCGTAAAGCCTAGCAGGCCCTTTACAAGGGAATGCTCTTACCTTGTTACCTGAAATCCTTCTGTAGCCTATAGAAAACCACACGATAGGGTAATACTCTCATTTAGCTATGTGAAACCCTTTGTGGACAACAGAGTACATACTATAAGGTAGTATGGTTCTTGGATGGCCTGTGAAAATATGACAATGACCCGGATCAAAATTCAGTTGTTGGCAAAAGTGTAACTGGCAATACTCACAGTGTCACGGTTTCATTGCACAGTCCCTGAAAAGCATTCACAGGGATTGAAGTCATATAAGGGTTGTCTGTAATTTCACTGCAAGAGAGAGGGACAAAAATGCTTGGTGAAAACATACTTTCTTCCTGGCTGACCCTGTTTAGGGTTCTTGCTGCCTGTATGCAATTAAAGAAATAAAAACCTTACACTCTCCATTATTCTTATTGCTTTTCAAGTTCCATTGACCCCGATGTCTGCTTAGTGGGTGAGAGCTGTCCTAGGTGGACATGCCCTCAGAGCCCCAAATGTGCGACGAGTGAGTGAGCTTCTGGTGTGACAACGTTTATCTGCAAGGGAGCAGGTTGGTCTCAGAGGCTTTTCCTGAATCTGCTTCCAATGATTTGTCCACAGCAGATAGAGTTTTCTGAGTGTATGGAATCTCCAGGAAGGGTTGGAAGAAGGGGGTTGATGGATTTCATTTCATTAGCATTACCGAAATGTCCTCTGCTTGCACAACTCTGCCAGGCAGATGCTCCTGGGGAATCTTTCTATGCCAGTCTCATTCCCGGAAGTCTGCCTATATTTTGAACTGAGCTCTTCTGTAGCCATGAAGTGTGGTAAATTTTTTTTCTAGCAAATTTTAGAATTTAGATCCCATCTTTCCACATTTTTCTGATTTGATGGTATAAACCTATAATTCTCTCTGCATATCTCCTTTCACTTCTGTATAATTAGAGTAGACTATTGATGGGTTTTGGAAAAGAGCACATGGCCATCAGTCAGAAGTCACAGGAGATAGTTTGGGCACTACTACTGATAGCTCCTTGGGATTTTGCTCGGAAATCTCATTTAATTTTCTATACCATCATTTCCTTATTTGTGAAATGTAAAAATAACTTCTTTTAGGCTTTAAAATGTGGTTGTGAGGAGCAAATGTAATAATGCATGGGGCAGTGTTTGAAAAGCTATTAAAAAGTATATGAGGGAGCAGGTGTAGTTCAGTGGTTGAGTGCCTGTTTTCCATGTATGAGGTCCCAGGTTCAATCCCCCACACCTCCTTTAAAAAGAAAGTATATGAAAAATAAGGTATCATCATCAAATTTTCCTTTTATTCCATCATTCCCACTGGTAAACAAGTATTCCATAATTTCTCCCATTTTAACAAAAAGTTACTTTTCCTCCTAACCTAATATCCTCCTCCATCTACTGCAACACTTCCTGTTACCTATTGTAGCCGTTGGGCAATTTGATGTAATTATGAATTCCAAAAATATAATTGGATCATGCTTGTAAACTGATCTGTTAATCTGGGCATGATTAAGTTATGATTAGGGCGTTGACTGGGCCATGTCAGTAGGGCATTGAGCCCCACCCCTTGGTGGGTGGGGAATCAAATATAAAAGATATGGCAAGAACAGAGTTGAAACAGTTTTTGAGAAGCAGTTTTGATGTTGGAGTTTTGATGTTGGAGAGAAGGCCCCAGGAGAAGAGAGGTGAGCCGTTCACCTGAGAGTCTACAGCTGACCTTGTGGAGGAACCGGAGGGGCTGGGCCCGGAGAGAAACGCAGCCCTGGGAAGAGAGGAAACCAAGAAGCCTGAACCCTGACAAGCATCGGCAGCTGTCTTGCTCCAACACATGGCAATGGACTTTGGTGAGAGAAGAAACCTAACGCTTTATGGCCTGGTATCTGTGGACTTCTACCCCAAATAAATACCCTTTATAAAGACCAACCCATTTTTGGTATTTCACATTAGCACCCCTTTGGCTGACTAATACACCTATTTATAACAAAACTTCTCAAAAGAGTTTACGCCATTCTCTCTTATCTACCCCTCCAATTCTCTCTTGAGCTTGCTCCAGTCAGACTTACCCAGCCCCCAACTCTGAAATGGAACTGTCCTTGTCAGAATCACTAATGCCCCACTTTGCTAAACCCAATGGTCATTTCAGTCCCTGCTTTACTTCATTCATCAGAAAATTTGTCACAACTGATCACTGTTTCCTCTTTGAAACAATTGATTCACTTGGCTTCAATCAGCCCCCACAGTTTCACCTTAGTATTTGTCAGTGACAAACAAAACATTGCTAAATTTTGCATGTGTGCATACTTACAGTATAAAGAATACATCAGTGGAATAAACATTGGTCAGGTCAGGAAATACTCTAAGTCCAGTGTTGAAAATTCCACTAAATTATATGAAACAGAAGAAAAAAAGGACATAATTTATACAAGGAAATCAAGCCATATGAAGTGGAATAATCTGATAGCTAAAGGCATGGGAACTGAACTCAGACTGGAGTTAAACCCTAACTCCTCCACTAAGTATCTGAGTGACCACGGTCAAGTTCTAACCCTTGGATGAGATGATGTTCCCTTGAGGCACAAGAGTTCAGTCCATTTGGGGTCTGAGTTTTCTTTGAACCAAATGGGATTAGAAAGCAGAAATAGGAATTCAGTTTTCTTTCCTAGTATGTGTATGCATGTTTATTTCTTTGTTTTAATTGTAGGGTGCAGTGTGTGTGGGAGGTGTAGATTAAGGGAAGGATGGGGGCAGGAAGACAACGTGATTACCCAATTCCAAGCCAGGTTTCCCCTTTCAAACATTACATTACATTGTGTTCAGTATTTTGCCAAGGATGGTTTTCCCACAGCAGTGACATGGGAATACAATGGCCACAGTGTCATTTAAAAAACATGTTCAGACAAGATAGAAAAGCTGTGAAAGACAATGTCTTAACATTTCAAAGTTTGTGTTACCTATGGCAAAATGTCAAGATTAAAAGATGTGCATAAAACAACATGCAATACAAAAACTCTCAGGCTCCTCATGCCTCTAAGATTTAGGAGGTTTAACACTTGTGGCAAAGTACTAGATTGTAGATAGTGGAAGCAGAGATTTTGTGAGAGGCTTGGTATGTCATGGGGTGAGACTTAGATACTAACCAGTGAAGCTTTAGAGTAAGTCTTCCAATAGAGAAACCTCTAGTTTATTGCTGTGCCTTCTAAGGCAAAGGCAGACATGACTTCTAAGGCATAGGGTTGGTTTGAGAGGAAGTAAGAGTCAGAGGCCTCAAAATGAGCAAATAGAACATTTCAGATAACAAAGGTGATACAAGTGAGATACCATAAGGTATATATGTGTGTATATATATATGTGTGTGTATGTGTGTGTGTATACATACATACTGTTGAAGAATAGAGAAAAACTAGTTCAACTGGAATAGGCATTCATGTGGAAGAGTAGGGGAAAAAAAGGCCCAAGAGTTAAGTGGGGGCCAGATATTATAGAGCTGGAAGCATCAGACTGGGGACTCAGAAGAGGACCTCTTTATTCTTCAAAACCCCGAAGAAGTCCATCTCCTGTTTGGTGTCTCTTTTTATTACCTGTATGGCCAGGTACATTTGCCACTTATCATTATTCTCCTGTAAGAGAGGACCTTTTCATTTTCATATGCAGTATCTCCCCAGCTAGATTGCAAATTTCTTCAAGGCAAGGACAATGTCTTGTAATTCTGTGTATTCTCTGTAGAGACTTGTACAACGTAGGAGATCATCATATTACAGAGTTATGATTAATTAAAACTCCAAGTCCATGATAGGAGTGATTGCCTTGTTGCATAAGTTTTTACTTCCCTCCAAGAGTTGCTCCCTGTATATCCCTTCAGTGGCATCTCCCTTCAGGAGCTTCTTCTATTCCACCCACATGTTTCAGTACTGGACTATTTTTAGTCCCCTAAATAAGTCATGTGGTTCCATACCTCTGGGTCTTTGTTTATGCTACTCAATCCACCTGGATTTCTCTTCAAGCCTTTCCCCTTTTTTTCCTATATAACATCTATTCATCCCTAAAGACTTATAAAAAAAATATGGATATATACTTTGATTTAAAAGGCCTTGACAGAAATGAGCTAAAATAATAGTGATTATTTCTGGGTATTGGGATTAAGGTTGGCTTTAATTTTCTTCTGTTTTCCGTTTTTTTATTTTTAAAATAAAAATATGCACGTAAGCAGGAAAGAAGGAATGGTTTCTTCCCACAGGCCCCTAGAGGACCTGAGGTCATACATACACATCCATGTCATATACTTTTATTGAGCACCTACTCTGTGCTGGGAAGTAAATATGTAACAGGGAACAAGAATGATGAGTTCTCATCCAGTTTCTAGTCAGTTCATAAGGTTTCACCCAAGCAGAGCAGTGATGTTGTGCCTTCCATTTTTGTTCTCTGCCCCCCACCCCACCCCATCCCCCCGATGCTGCAAGAGATTGGATTTTACCCATTGTGTTTTTCATCCATTGTGGCTTTTGTTTTACAGCATAATAGCTGCTCAAAAATTGTTTTGATACTCGTTTCTTGAATAAAACTGACCAATTGGCCCTAAGGTTTTTTGTTTGTTCTATTCTGTTATAGTCCGTTTAAAGACTATGTATGAATGATTGTATTTTCTCCCTCATGTCTCTTGAGCAGGTCTCTGGTCCCAGCACTTTGCTGATTTTTGAATAGGTTTTTAAAACTGTGGGCCATTTCTCCTGATACCTTTTTTTTGATTAATGGAATGGGATGGGGTAAGTGACAGGATGCGGTTTGACCTAGGCTATATCACTAAAGTGACCCTGGCCCATATCTTCCTAGGGAGATTCTTGGCAGACAACAGCATTATAATTTCCCACAAAGCAGTGGGATGGTGGAGGAGTTAATACTTACAGGAACTTCAGGAGTGGGAGCTCTCTTAAGGCATCATGGTCTATGTAAGTTAAGCTTCTGGTATTCCGAATCTCTCTGTAAAAGTTACAAGGAACACATTCACCATAATAAATCCATTTAACTTTTCATTAAAGATAAATTAAGATAAAATTACATAAAAGAGGCTTAACACATAC